>CAUYPK010035993.1:0-107849 GCA_963574355.1 Loris lydekkerianus | reverse complement strand
TGCTGGAGTTCTGAAACTGTCTGCTATCTGAATTTCAGAATCTCTTGGCATATCTGGAAAGTTCTCCTTCATAATCTCATGGAGAAGAGACTCTGTGCCTTGTAAAGCCACTTCGTCACTTTCGGGGATCCCTATAAGACGAATATTGGGTTTCTTCGAATTATCCCAGAGCTCTCTGAGAGAGTGGTCTGTTTTTGCTCTCCATTTCTCTTCTTCTTTGAGGGTTTGGGAGCATTCGAAAGCTTTCTCTTCAAAGTCAGAAATCCTTTCTTCTGCTTTCTTCATTCTGTTACTGAGGGATTCTACTGTGTTTCTCAAATCTTTGAGCGCTGCAACTTCTTGTCTCAATATGCCAAAATGTTTGGTCATTTGGTCTTTCAATTTGTTGAATTTTTGAGATATCTTTTGGGTTACTGCTTGGAATTCTAATTTAATTTTATTTGCTATCCAGATTCTGAATTCAATTTCTGACATCTCAGCTATTTGTTTGTGCATGGGATCTTGTGCTGTGTCTGCCCTGTTGATTCTTGGAGGAGTTGTTATACTCTGATTATTCATATTGCCAGAATTTTTCTGTTGATTTCGCTTCATGATTGTTTTTTACTGGCCTCTGGCCGTCCTCAGAGTTGGGGAGGTGTCTCTCCAAGATTAGACCCCAGCGGGATCACTCTATTGTTGCTGGATCTTTTTAGGGAGTCCCTGTGTAGCTCCTCTGGGCCTGCCCCAGCCAGGGAGTTCTGGTTGTGGGAGCAGCTCCGGAGTGTGACACACCCAGATCCAGCAACAGGGCGGTGGGTGGTGCACACGGTTCTGTGGCATCATAGCTCACAGTAACCTTAAACTCTTGAGCTCAAGTGATTCTCTTGTCTCAGCCTCCCTAGTAGCTGGGACTATAGGCACCAGCCACATGCCTGGCTATTTTTAGAGGCAGAGTCTTGCTCTGGCTCAGGCTGGTCTTGAACTCATGAGCTCAGGCAATCCATCCACCTTGGCCTTCCAGAGTGCTGGGATTATAGGAGTAAGTCACCGTGCCCAGCCTTAGTCCCTAATATTGTTATTAGTTCAGAATTTCAAAGGAGCTGTTTTCATTTTGAAAGTAAAAGTTTTCTAATATAATTTATGAGATAGTGTATGTTTCTCTGTGTGTATTCAAAATATTTTAAACATAAACTGACTCAAATGTTTGGACAGGGATAGAAGACTATGGTACAAGTTTGTACTTGTTTCTTATGAAAAATAATTAATGGCCATTCAACTGTCTTTGGCCTCCACTAGAATAGGAGGGCAGTTATGTTTGGATAGGGATGGAAAACTATGGTACAAGTTTGTATTTATTTCTTATGAAAAATAATTAATGGCCATTAAACTGTCTTTGCCCTCCACTAGAGTAAGGCAGTTTTAACTTAAAAGCAGAATCTTACAAATTAAAAAAATAAACATAAAAGATGACTTGTAGTGTGGTTGGTAATGGCCTAAGATCAGGCAAAGTGTTAGATTGGAGGTGGAGGGATGGGCTCCTACCTTTAGCCAAGTCTGATATAAACCTACATGTATAAAACTACTCTAAATAGATGCTGCTGTGTAATTGAGGAAAAAAGGCCTGCTTTACTCAGACTAGCAAAAGTGACCTTTTAACAATTTGAAGTACTGTTTATTAAGCCTACTGAGACAAGCTAGGGGGCTCCTGAGTAAATGGATCAGTTCAGGAAAGCTAGAGAGCTATTGAGGTCAAGGGATCAGTCAGAAAAGAAGTCAGGCTTCTTTTCTTTCAAGTCCCTCTCTTAAAGGGAGAAAGGAATGAACAATTAGGATTATAGTAATACTTAAATTCATTTAAGGAATGACATGATTTGCATATGTGATTCTTTCATGGAACTGAAATTTAGCCCTACAAATACCAAAATATTATTTTATTCATTTTTGACAGGCATTCAAAGTGTTTAAGTTGTGTTGCTCCTTAACACTCAAACGTTTGTCTACAACATACTTATTTGATACCGATTAGTTATTGGGCACAGTATTAAGCATAATTTTACCCTTTAGCTAAGGGTCATTTTCTATTTATATTACGCATAGTACTGCTTTTTGGTTTTTATAGTTTATTTCCTTAATGTAACCTGTTGCCATCTCATTGTCATCAGTGTACACCTACTGTAATTTCATCCTTTCCTTCCTCTGTTTTGTTTGCTGGTTAATTAAGTGATTTGAGGAAATAGATAACTTAGCTGTTAACCTAGCTCTTTGGTTGCCTTTTAACTCAGAACTAGCTGAAGGAGAGCTTAATGGCTTGACTTTGTAACCGCCCTTTAAGATGTTTGAGGGTCTCTTTTCATTTGCTTTCAGATTTGGAGTTATATTCCATAAAATTAAGGCTGTAGAGGGTTTGGCAGCTGGGTTGTGTCAGTGAGTAAAATCTCATATCCAAGGTTCACTTTTAGGAAGTAAAAGAGGTAATTCTGAAGAAATAAAACATTTGTACAGCTGCTGAGGACAATGTATTGTAGAGAAAGTAAGAAATTTGGAGTCCAGTTTTGGACTTGCCACTTATTAGCTCTGAGACTTTGAATTCAAGTTCTGTGAACTCTCTTGGCCTCAAATTCCAAGCCTGTGAAATTAAGTTAATAATGTACCTCAGAGAGTTACTGTCGAGATTAGATGAGAGGGTGTCTTATGTGCCCTCAAGCATAATATCAATGTCAGTGTTTTTATTATAAAGATAAACCGAGTCCTGAAAGTTATAAGTTTCACGTTGGATTCTGGCCACAGTTTCAAAAATAATAAATAAACCATTACTGTTTCTAAAAGAAGAAAGTGAGATTTCTATATCTAGGACCACTGGAGAAGATAGGCAGGAGTGTAGAAACTTGTGTTTCTGGCCTTGTGATTTTGAGCAGCCACTTAATTGGCCCTATCGTTTTCATACTCTTCAACTGTAAGATGAGAATAATGCTTATTCACATACCTTTGTAGGAATGTTGCAAGGATTAAATGCAATAATGTATGTCATGGTATTTTGAGACATTTCTGTGTTAGTGTTAACCTAGCACAGTGCCTGCCTTAATATGCTGAAGACACTCAACGATTATTTAAAGATTGGATGCCTTAAAAGAAAGGTTAAATAGAAGATCATTCATGGAGACTTCTCCTATTTGTATTTGTTTTTGACTTCTTGGTTTACTTTAATTTTTTTGAGACCATTCTTGCTCTGTTGCCCAAGCTAGCATTTGGTAGCGTCATCATAGCTCATAGCAATGTCAAACTCCTGGGCTCAAGTGATCCTCCTGCATCAGCCTTCCAAGTACCTGGAATTGTAAGCACATGCCACCATTCCCAGCTCATTTTTTCAGTTTTTTGTACAGACCAGGTCTTGCTTTTGCTCAGGCTGGTCTTGAACTCCTGACCTCAAACAATCCTCCTGCCTTGACCTCCCAGAGTGCTGGGATTACAAGCATGAGCCACTGTATTTATCAAAAATTTTACTTGTGTAAAATTCTCATAGACCTGAATATAATAATTAACGATGTTGAAATTTTCTGAGTCATAAGGGAGGGTCTAAATGAGTCTAATAGAAAAAAACCTTAGTACATGTGTTTCAACAATTTTATTTTTTATTTCCTACCAAGAAGCCTAGTAATTGTTTATTCTTTTTCTCCTAAAATTATATCTTTATAGCATTATAATATTTCTTAGTTTCCCTAAAACTTTTCTTAAGATAGGAGTATATGTAAGTTTGGCAGCTTTGAACAGGTCTTATTTAGTCTTATTTAAATATTCTTTTTCAAGCAGGGCATGGTGGTTCTGCCTGTGATCCTAGCAGTCTGGGAGGCCCAGGTGGGTAGGATCACTTGAACTCAGAAGCTCAAGACGAGCTGAGCAAGAGTGAGAACCTGTCTCTACTATAAATAGAAAAATTACTCAGGTGTGGTAGCAGGAGCTGATAGTCCCAGCTACTCAGGAGACTGAGGCAGGAGGATCACTTGAGCCCGGGAGTTTGAGGTTGCTGTCAACTAGGCTGACACTCTATCTAGGGCACGGAGTGAGACTATCTCAAAACAAAAAAGTAGATTATTTTCCATCTAAATATAGGTTGACCGTAATCTGTGGATTTATAGTACATAAGTGTAGGTTACATACTAATTAGCAGGAAGAATACCACGGTCTATAACCATATGAAGAGACAGAGGTCCGAAGTACTTATTCACGTATCAGTATCTGCAAATGACAGGACACTACTCCTAAAGAGTTGTTTGTACTCTGGTTCCATAGTGTGAGCTAGCCGTGGGGGTACTTCCATTGTATGGTGCAGATTTTAGAGGATACTTGCTTAAAATCTTCTTGAGTTTTTTTCTTGTGAAGCTTTAGGTCTTAAAATATCCTTTTTTTTTTTTTTTTTTTTTTTTAAGTATCCTTTTTGTGAATCATCGGGCATTATAGTAGCAAACTTATGTGAGGTTCTCAAAATCAACGTATATATAGTCAAAGAACCTTCTCATTTTTAAAAAAATGTTACTTTTGAGTTGGAGGAGTTAAGAAGTATTGGATTATATTAGAGTTATAAAGGGGGTCATGTTAGATGAAAGTTCTCTGAACTAAAAGTGTGGATTGGCTATGCTGATAGCAGCAGAAGGAAGAGTGTGTATGTTCTGGATAGATTATTGGGTGCACATAGATCTAAGTCGTATGTAGTCAAGTGAGTCTAGAAGCTGGAAGGGAGGACAATCACATTCTTTAGTGCTTAATATGTGCCAGACTCTAAAGCAGACCTTAGTGTTACAAGGTCATTTTTAAACACTGCCTACTGCTGAAGAAACTTGAGACTAATACAGCAGTTCTCAACCTGTGGGTCTCAACCCACAGGAACTGTATTAAAGGGTCGCGGCATTAGGAAGGTTGAGAACCACTGCTTTAATAGGAGCAGCTAACATTTGTGAAGTGTTTATTACCACAGCATGAATAGCAGGTACTATGTGAGTAGATTCTCATATAGTCTTTAAAACCCTGTGGGGTGGGCAGTGCCTGTGGCTGAAAGGAGTAGGGCACCGGCCCCACATGCCAGAGGTAGACCCAGCCCTGGCCAAAAACTACAAAAAACAAACAAACAAACTAAAAACCCTGTGGGGTAATTAATTCCATGTATAGATGAGGAAACTGAGTGAGATTCAGCTCTGCTTAAGACACAGGGTCAAAAGGAGAGATGTTCTGAAAGCATTAGTGAATTCAGAGTGTACTAAACCCTTAATGTGGATACTTTTACATTATTTTTCTATTTTTTCCTGAACCTTTAGATCCTTAATTAATAATGTATTTTCAAGGATTTATTGTAAAGGGGATTTCAGGGTTTAACCTGTACTTTATTAATAAAAGGATCTCCTGGGTGGCACCTGGGGTTCAGTGAGTAGGGTGCAAGTCCCATATACCAAGTGTGGTGGGTTCAAACCCAGCCCCGGTCAAACTGCAACAACAACAAAAAGTAGCTGGGTGTTGTGGCGGGCGCCTGTAGTCCCAACTACTCAGGAGGCTGAGGCAAGAGAATCACCTAAGCCCCAGAGTTGGAGATTACTGTGAGCTGTGTGACACCACAGCACTCTACTGAGGGCAATAAAGTGAGACTCTGTCTCTACTAAAAAGTAAAAAAATAAATAAAAGAATCTTCTATTGGATCAACATGAAGTTTGACAGGTGGAGCGAAAATACCTAACTGCTAGCCAGACATTTCCTAATATAATAGAGGTATGGGAGTACATGTTTCTGTACACTGTTTCTTGAGAGCTCAAAGACTCATCTTCTAGGCATGAATTCCTGATTCTCCCACATTTTAGGGTTTTAAGAAATCCCAGCTACTTGGGAGGCTCAGGCAAGAGAATTGCCTAAGCTCAGGAGTTGGAGGTTGCTGTGAGCTGTGATGCTATGGTACTCTACTGAGGGTGATAAAGTGAGACTCTATCTCTACAAAAAAAAAAAAAAAAGCCAAAAAGTTTCTTTCTGTAAAAAGTTGTGATTTTTTGTTGCAATTGTGGAAGTCCAAAGTAGTAGATCAATTGACTCTTACCTTTAATTTTTACATAACATTTCTTCTTTTTTTATTCTTTGTTGTTTAGTATATTGCTTTATAACTTTATACTTTGAAAGAGAAGGTTAGTAGAACTGAGTCTTAGTGATTTATTTATGTATTTGGCTAAGGGGCAAGATATGAAATAAGAACCATAATGAGAAATCACACAGTTGTATTTTTGGATTATCATTTTGTTCATCATAAAATTTGGACATTTTAAAATGTTGCTTCCCTTTCACTTTTTGTTAATCATTTTTATTTCTACAGAGGCTATCTGATGGGTTAGAGTGCCTTTTGAGAAGAAATCAATGGATACTGGATTTGCTCCTGTTAATGAAGTTTTAAAGGCTGTACCAGTCCTCTGATATGAAATGTGGAAAGAATGAAGAGCTGCAGTAAAAGAAATATCTAGTGAAGTGTATTCAAGCTTGGACTAAAATTACTTCTTCATATCAAAGACAAGTTTATCACAGTATCTTTTCCTGCAGACCTATACTGACTGACGTACCAACAATGTTAAGTGGCGTTTTCTTCTTAGTTTTTCATTTCTTAAAAGTATATTCCATATCTACAACTATAGTATTGAATAAAATTATTTTTTACAACCCCATTAACATTTTTTGGAGATAATATTTCTGATTTGCAGAAATTAACATAAAATCAGGAAGCAAGATCAAATAAGCTGAGAACTCTGGACAGCTGGTCAGCTTTACTCATGGTGCTTTGTCTTTAAACAGAGTGTGTGATAGTACATTATTTCAGAGATGTCCGGGACTGTTTCCTGAACAATAAGATGTATGAAAGGAGCAGAAATAAATAATTTTTATAATTAATGCCTTTTAGACTTCTTTTTTAACTGATAGTATTGAATTTTTGGTCTATAAATCATTTAGTCGTATCATGTGACTGTTTTTAGCTGCTTTTGGTAGCCTAAGGTTTCAAAATATGTTTGGCAGGATGGCTTGTAGGGTAGCAACTCCATATCCCTGTAAATA
This sequence comes from Loris lydekkerianus, assembly GCA_963574355.1. Classification (NCBI taxonomy): domain Eukaryota; kingdom Metazoa; phylum Chordata; class Mammalia; order Primates; family Lorisidae; genus Loris; species Loris lydekkerianus. The sequence continues at coordinate 100,802 of CAUYPK010035993.1, read as the reverse complement.
TTCAAGCACAGGCTTCGTATCTATGTCAGAGTTGTAGGTATGATTGTGCTAGATGAAAGCTCCCTACATTCATTCATTTTCAGTAGTTCAAACATTTTGTGCACACGTGAAGACATCTTTAGACCAGTCTTATCTTCACCTAATTTCTTCTAGCCAACTTTTCACTTTTCTCTGGCTGGCCCTGGGCTTTATTTCTCTGATGGTTCGTTCCTTCCTAAGATCTTTAGGTTTATAGTAAAATTTTCTCTGGTGAGCTTTTTGCCCCACTAAGTTTAAGGATGAACTAATTTTGGCTATTCATTAAGTCAAAAAAGTTTCGTTGATTTATTCAAAAATTTGATTATCTGTTTTATACTAGGCCATACTGAAGATGTCATAGTAAGATGAATAAAGGCTCTGCCGTCTTAGAGACTACATTCTTGTAGAGAAGTCAATCAGTAGATTAAAAATGTTGGTAAACTGACATACTGGCTGGGCACACTGGCTCATGCCTATAATCCCAGCACTTTGGGAGGCCAAGGCAGGAGGGTTGCTTGAGGCCAGGAGTTCCAGGCCATGCTGAGCAAGAGCAAGTCCCACCTTGTCTGGTGGTGTACCCTTGAAGTCCCAGGAAGCTGAGACAGGATTGCTGCTTGAGCACAGGAATTTGAGGTAACAGTAAGCTATGACAACCCCACTGCCCTCTAGCCTGGGTGACAGAGCAAGACCCTGTCTCACAAGGAAAAAAAAATTGAAACTGTCAAATACTAAAATGCAACAAAGAAAAAAGGCAAGATAAGTGAGTAGTCTTGTACAATATAGAGAAGATGATGGGAAGTGTGGAAAAAAAGAGCTGCTACTACATATAATGCCTAAAAAAGAAATCAAGACCCATATTGCACAGATGTGTTGAGCAGTGCCTATAGCTCAGTGAGTAGGGTGCCAGCCCCGTATACCAAGGGTGGCGGGTTCAAACCCGGCCCCAGCTAAACTGCTGCAACAACAAAAAAATAGTAGGGTGTTGTGGTGGGCACCTGTGGTCCCAGCTAATCGGAAGGCTGAAGCAAGAGAATAGCCAAAGCCCAAGAGCTGCAGGTTGCTGTGAGCTGTGATGCCATGGCCCTATACCGAGGGTGACAAAATGAGACTCTTGTCTCAAAAAGTAAATAAATAAAAATTTTTCTCCAGGCCAATATCTTCAAGTGTTTTCCCCACACTTTCTTCGAAGATTTTTATTGTTTCTTACCTTAGATTTAAATCTTTTATCCATCTTTTTTTTTTTTTTTTTTGTAGAGACAGAGTCTTAACTTTACCGCCCTTGGTGGAGTGCCATGACGTCACAGGACTCACAGCAACCTCCAGCTCTTGGGCTTCTGCGAGTCTCCTGCCTCAGCCTCCCGAGCAGCAGGGACTACAGGCGCCAGCCACAACATCCGGCTATTTTTTTGTTGTTGTTCTTGTTGCAGTTCGGCCGGGGCTGGGTTTGAACCCGAAGCCCTTGGTATATGGGGCTGGCACCCTACTCACTGAGCCACAGGCGCCACCCTCCTTTATCTATCTTGAATCAATTTTTGTAAGTGATGAGTGGTGTGGGTCCAGTTTTAGTAATTTACATGTGGTTATCCAGTCTCCCAACACGATTTATTGAACAGGGATTCTTTTCCCCAGTGTATTTTCCTGTTTGGTTTATCAAAGATCAGGTGTCTATAAGATGTTAGTTTCATCTCATGGTTTTCTATTCAGTTCCAAATGTCAATGTTTCTATTTTTGTGCCAATACCATGCTGTTTTGATCACTATGTAGTATAGCCTGGTAGGCTGATATCTCTGGCTTTGGTTTTTTGTTGTTGTTGTTGTTGTTGTTGTTGTTTGTTTGTTTTGAGACAGAGTCTCAAGCTGTCGCCCTGGGTAGAGTGCCATGGTATCATAACTCACAGAAACCTCAAACTCTTGGGCTTAAGCCATTCTCTTGTCTTAGCCTCCCAAGTAAGTGGGACTACAGGTGCTTGTCACAACACCTGGCTATTTTTTGGTTGTAGTTGTCATTGTTGTTTGGCAGGCCTGGACTGGATTTAAACCTGCCAGCTTCAATGTATGTGGCTGGCGCCCTAGCCGCTGAGCTACAGGTATTGAGCCTCCCGGCTTTGTTTTTATTACTAAGAATTGCCTTAGCTATATGGGGTTTCTTCTGTTTCCATACAAAACAAGGAATTATTTTTTCCAAATCTTGAAAGTCTGATGATGGTATTTTAATGGGGATTGCATTGAATTTATAAATTGCTTTGGGCAGCATGGGCATTTTTCACAATGTTGGTTATTCCTAGCCATGAGCATGGTATGCTTTTCATTTTGTTAATATCTTCTGCTATTTCTTTTCTTAGAGTTTCATAATTTTCTTTGTAGAGGTCCTTCATCTCTTTTTGTAGGTGTATTCCTAGGTATTTCATTTTTTTTCTTTGAAGCTACTATAAAGGAAATTATGTCCTTGATTAGCTTCTCATCTTGGCTGTTATTAGTATATACAAAGGCTACTGATTTGTGGACACTGACTTTATATCCTGAGGCATTGCTGTATTTTTTTTTTTATCACTTCAAGGAGTCTTGTGGTTGAGTCTGGGGTTCTCTAAGTATAAGGTCATATTGTTGGCAAAGAGCATGAGTTTGATCTCATCTGCCCCCATTTGGGTGCCCTTTATTTCCTTCTCTTGTCTGACTGTATTGGCTAAAACTTCCAACACTATGTTGAATAGTAGTGGCGGTAGAGGACAACCTTGTCTGTTTCCAGTTCTAAATGAAAAAGCTTTCAGTTTTACTCATTCAGTATAATTTTAGCTGTGCATTTGTCGTAGATGGCTTTGATCAGATTAAGAAATGTGCCACCTATATTCTTAAGTGTTCTAATTAGAAAAGGATGCAGGATTTTATTGAATGCTTTTTCTATGTCTATTGAGAGGATCATATGGCCTTTGTTTTTGCTTCTGTGGATATGGTGAATTACGCTTATGGATTTGTGTATGTTAAACCACCCTTGCATCCCTGGGATGAAACCTACTTGACCGTGATGAATGATTTTTTTAGTGTGTAGCTGTAATCTATTGGCTACAATTTTATTGAGAATTTTTGCATCTATATTCATTAGTGAAATTGGTTTCAAATCCTCATTTTTAGTTGAGTCTTCGGGGTGATGTTCGCTTTGTAGAATGTGTTGGGGAAGATTTCTTCCTTCTCAATTTTTTTTTTTGAATTTATGCAGTATGGGTATAAGCTCTTCTTTAAAGGTTTGATACAATTTTGTTGTGAAGCCATCTGGACCAGGGCATTATTTTGTTGGGAGACTTTTTTATTTCTTCGATCTCAGTTCTTGAAATCTGTTCAAGAGATCTTTTCTTCTTTATTAAGTCTAGGGAGATGGTGTGATTCTAGGTATTGACCCTTTTCCTCCACATTGTCAAATTTCTGGGTATAGTTTCTTATAGTATTAGAGATGATCTCTTGTATCTCTGTAACATCTGTTGTTTATCATTTCTGATTGAGGTTATTACAGATTTTACTTTTCTCTTTCTAGTTGTATTACGTTTAAGTTGTTTTGCAGGCAGGTCGTGAAACCAAAATGTCACAATCTAAGGGAAAGCCTGCTAAGCATTATTAGCAGAAACAGATATTAAATGGATAAGAGAATTAATGGACTGGATTGGAAACAAATTGTTCTTTGGTTTTGTCATAGAAAGGGTACATAGAAATGCAAAATACTTAGTTGGTGTAACTCCAGTGAAAGGAAAAGGAGGGCTGCAAAGTTACGTAGGGGAAACTGTCAGGAAGTGATGCAGAGCTGACACCTGCCATCAGCCCAACAGGGAACTCCAGAGCAAAGACTGCCTATCAGAGTAGTATGTTGGGGAGAAATGGCTGGACCACTGTTCCACCCACTTGAGATTATGTCTTGTCTAGAAAGTGGAAATGAGCCCCAACAAAGATAAATGGAAGCTAACAGTCACGGTCCTTGGAACTGGGTATCAAATCCTTTCTTCAAGGGAGATCTGAACAACATGTCCTGTTTGCCACACATTTATAGAGAAAATATCCTACTTACAGAATTAAAATGAGGAAATTTTATACATGTTGCTTAGAAAGACTATATTATGATGGTGGAAATAACTTAGGTGCTCAGAGAATGATACATTCCTGAAGGGTAAAGTTGGAAGAAAAAGATATTTTCCCACTTTGCTTGAACTGGAATCCAGGTCTTCCAAATAGAGTACATGTTTCCTTTAGTGGCTGCTTTTTTCTGGTATCAAAGATCAGTCCATGAACACAGTAGTAGGTATAAGGCTGTGATTTACTGTTGGAACAATGGATTACGAATATGCTTAAAAGTTTCAAATATGTTTTTATCAAAATCTTTCAATTTTTTTTTTTTTTTTTTTTTTTTTGGCCGGGGTCGGGTTTGAACCCACCACCTCTGGTATATGGGGCTGGCGCCCTACTCCTTGAGCCACAGGCACCACCCCAATCATTTTTCTTATTATGTGCTAAGACTATTTTTTTTAATTTGGGTTAATATGAGGCACATATGCCGGGAGCCAATACTTAAGAGCAAGCTCACCATGGAAACTTATCACTATAAGTCAGGTGCTTGGAAGGTTACTGCCCTAGGCAAAATGAACATCCTGACCGTTGGATTACCACACCTGCTCCGGGAATTCCCCACCCTCTCATACCCCCGACCACAATTCCTCCCTCCGCTTGTGTTTATATAGCTGTTAAAAAGTAAAGTTTTTGAGAGCTTGATCAGAATTTTGTCTTGCTGTTTCCTCGTGTCTCTTGTCTGTTTCACTCTCTCCCCCTATACCCTAGCTCCCTGCTGAACTAGCCCTGTGGGCCAGGGCACACATACAATTAGCTTACATTAATTTTGTTTGTGAGGTAAAATCTGAAGTGAGGGTGATTTGAGTATTAGAATTGGGAATGTGGTACTGTAAAGACTCTGTTGCTCATTTCTGAGATGTTCTATTCTATAGAATAAGATTACTCTGTAAGAGTATTCACTTCTAGTTCAGAGTGGTGGGAATCATGATTTAAAATTATCCGACTTATGAAGTGTTAAAAAATGTATTATATTCTTTTTTTTGGGGGGGGGGGGGAGGACAGAGTCTCACTATGCTGCCCTGGGTAGTGCCATAGCATCACAGCTTTTCCATTCTTGAGATACTTTACTAAGAAGAAAGTGTTTTTTTGACACAGAGTCTCACTCTGTCACCCTTGGTGGAGTGCTATGGCATTACAGCTCACAGCAATCTCAAACTCTTGAACGTAAGCAATTCTCTTCAGCCTCCCAAGTAGCTGGGACTACAGGTACCCACCACAATGCCCAGCTATTTTTTTGTTTCAGTTTTTATTGTTTAGCTGGCCCCGGCTGGGTATGAACCCGCCAGCCTCAGTGTATGTGGCTGGCACCCTACACTGAGCTATGGGCGCCGCCAAAATGGATTATATTCTTAAGAGAAAAGACAACCAACTAAATAAAATAGACTCTGTTGGGGCAGTGCCTGTGGCTCAAGGAGTAGGGTGCCAGCCCCATATGCTGGACAGAGGTGGTTAGTTCAAACCCAGCCCCGGGCCAAAAACTGCAAAAAAAAAATAAATAAATAAAATAGACTCTGTGATAAACAAAATAATTAAATTAGCAGACAAGGATTTATTTATTTGTTTGTTTATTTTTTATTGTTAAATCATAGCTGTGTACATTAGTGCAATCAAGGGGTACCATGTGCTGGTTTCTTTTTTTTTTATTGTTAAATCATAGCTGTGTACATTAGTACATATGGTCTTGGTTTTTGTTTCTATTTATGTGGTGAATTACATTTATGGATTTGTGTGTGTTTAACCAGCCTTGCATTCCTGGCATAAAACTCACCTGATTGTGATGTGTAAGTGTTTTAATGTGTAGCTATATTCTATTTGCTAGGATTTTATTGAGTATTTTTGCTTAATGCAAAATTTGATGCAGAATAGATGCTCTACTTGATCAGTTGTTTGGAATGCAAGGGCCACACAGTACACTTACTCGCCGAGTAGTGTCTAGCACTGCACTAATACCAGGAAGTCATCATTGTTCTCACACGTGCATTCAGTCCATTCTCCTCTGCTGCCAGTTTATGTCAATCTCACAAAAACTGTTCTTAGTATATTAACAATGGCTGGATTTTTTTTTCTTTTTTTTATTAAATTATAGCTGTGTACATTAATGCGATCATGGAGCACCATACACTGGTTTTTATAGACCATTTGACACATTTTTATCACACTGTTAACATAGCCTTCCTGGCATTTTCTTAGTTATTGTGTTAAGACATTTATATTCTACATTTACTAAGTTTCACATATACCCTTGTAAGATGCACCGCAGGTGTAATCCCACCAAATCACCCTCCGCCCATCCTCTCCCTCCCTCCCCTCCCTCTCACCCTTCCCCATATTTTAAGGTTACAACTGGGTTATAGCTTTCATATGAAAGCCATAAATTAGTTTCATAGTAGGGCTGAGTACATTGGATACTTTTTCTTCCATTCTTTTTTTTTATTAAATCATAGCTGTGTACATATGTACATTGTGGAATGGCTAATGCAAGTTAATTAACATATGCATCACCTTACATATTTAGTACTTTTTTGGTGAGAACACATAAAATCTACCGTTAGCAATATTCACATGCACAATTTATTGTTATTAACTTATGTTCACCACAATGTACAATAGATTTCTTAAATTTATTCCTTTTGCCTAACTCAAATTTTGTGTTCATTTCCCCAGTCCCCTCTATCCTTTAGCCTCTGGTAACCACCACTTTACCGTTTTTGAGTTCAACTTTTCTAAATTCCATTTAATATGTTCATTATCTTTTTAGTTTTTTAGGGATGGGGTCTTGCTGTCACCCAGGCTGGAGTGCAGTGGTGTGACCGTAGCTCATTACAACCTTGAACTTCTGAGCTTGAGCAATCTTCCTGCTTCAGCCTCCCAAGAAACTGGTACTAGAGATGCCCACCACCCAGCTGCCTAATTTATTATTATTATTTTCAGAGATGGGGCTGGTCTGGACTCCTGACATCAAGCAATTCTCCCATCTTGGCTTCCTAAGTTGCTAAAATTATAGGCATAAGCTACCACACCTGGCTTATGTTTATTATCTTGACTGTGGTCCGGTTTCAAGGACATAGAGATAGGTCAAAACTTATCAAACTATATATCTTAAATATGTGTAGTTTTGTTTTTTTTGTTTGTTTGTTTTTTGTTTTGCAGTTTTTGGCCGGGGCTAGGTTTGAACCCGCCACCTCTGGCATATGGGGTCAGCGCCCTACTCCTTGAGCCACAGGAGCCGCCCAAATATGTTTAGTTTTTTTAAAATGTCAGTTGTATCTCAATAAAGCTGTTTTTAAAAAGTCAACCTTAGGCTGGGCATGGTGACATATGCCTGTAACCCAAAATTTAGGAGGCCAAGGCAGGGGGATTGCTTTGCTCAGGAGTTCAAGATCATCCTGAGCAACATAGCAAGACCCCATTTCTACAAAAAAATGGAAAAAATTAGCTGAGCATGCTGGTGCCTGCCTGTAGCCCCAACAACTTGGGAGGCTGAGGAAGAAGGATCACTTGAGCCCAGGAGTCAGAGGTTGCAGTGAGCTTTGATCATGCCAGTGCCCTCATGAATGCTAACTTCTACCTTTTCCTCCTCTTTGGTCATTCCACAGCCGTAAAACCCCTAGTGGTCTACTTACCTCTTTACAAGAATACCTGAAGTTGGCTTGGTGCCTGTAGCTCAGCAGCCAGGGCGCCAGCCACATACACTGGGGCTGGCAGGTTTGAACCCAGCCTGGGCCTGCTAACCCACAATGACAACTATAACAAAAAAATAGCCAGGCATTGTGGTGGGCACCTGTAGTTCCATCTACTTGGGAGGCTGAGGCAAGAGGATCGTTAAGCCCAAGAGTTTGAGGTTGCTGTGAGCTGTGACACCACGGCATTGTACCGAGGGCGACAAAGTGAGACTCTGTGAAAGAATACCTGAAGTCCAGTTAGCGAGTTCATGGAATTTAGTTCATATCATTTGTTACCGAGTATGCAAGAAAATTCAAATTCTAATTTCATTATCCAAAATGAGATGTCCTTTAACTACTGTTGATGTTTACTGGTGATGAGAACCGCCTTATATCTCAAGGGAGCTATCTTCAGATCTCTTTGTCTTTTAGAAAGCTGTTTTGTTTTTTTTTTTGCTTTAGTTAATTGGTTTCAGCTCCTGTGTCTATACAGAACATACCTAACTGCACAGCATAATGACAGCCAGCATTTGAAATATTAAAATCCTGTCATGTGCCTCCAGTTTTTCAGGTTAACCATGTCTGGTTTTTCGGGCTCAGAAACATGAGTTCTGGTTCCTATATGATTTCTCCAGGTTGTCTATATCCATTTGAAAATAAAGTTCCCAAGAGAATATGCACTGTTTTGGGGGTGCTTATGTTAATAGATCAATATGGCCTTTTTGGTGGCTAAATATCTCTCCAAATTTAAGTTAATGTCTATGTTTCTGCAATGGTTACTATGAATCCAGACAGGCAATATCATGCTTAGTAGGCCCTCAGGCTTTGGGATCTATCCAATTTGGATTCTGCCAGTTACCAGCAGTGTCATCTGCAGCAAGTTACTTTGAGTCTTTGAGCCTCATTTTTCTCCTAGGAAAATGAAAATAACAATGCCTATCCCACAGGGACATTCTGAGAATTAAACGAGATAATGTACGGCCTTTGAAACATATAGGTGCTCCATAATTGTTTTCTTTTTTCTACAATATTTTCTTTAAAAAAGTGTTAGTTCAGGCTCTGTGCCCATAGCATGGTAGTTACGGCACCAGCCACATATGCTGAGGCTGGCGGGTTCGAACCTGGCCTGGGCCAGCTAAACAACAATGACAACTGCAGCAAAAAATAGCTGGGTGTTGTGGCAAGTGCCTGTAGTCCCAGCTACTTGGGAGGCTGAGGCAAGAGAATCGCTTAAGCCCTAGAGTTTGAGGTTGCCGTGAGCTGTGATGCCACAGCACTCTACTGAGGGCGACATAGTGAGATTCAGTGTCAAAAAACCACATTCTTCTTAGTAAAGTATCTCAAGAATGGAAAAACAAATATCCAATGTACTCCATACTAATATGAAGCCAGCAGAGGATCTAATACACACCCACAGAGGAGAAAAACTCAATTCAACTGAAGTTGAGTGGGGGGAATAACAGAGGGGTAGAGGGGAAGGGAGAGGGAATTGTTGTGCTCCCATGTAATGGGAAAATGTAAGGGTGTATGGCACACATCTGGGTGTGGGACACAACTACAAGAGTGACTCTACCTAATAAATATGAATCTTGTAACCTAGTTATTTGTACCCTCACATTAACTTGAAATTTAAAAAAAAGTTAGCTCCCAGCTTATCTATAGTTTTTTCTCCCCTCGTGCATTTTATTCAATGCCTGAGTATCCATTCTCCTTTGAGAACGCGAGTGGTGAAAATGTGCACTGGTATGTGTGATAAATACAGTTGAAACAAGGAATGTCGGTTTTTATTTTCGTGTCCATTAAAAACAGTGTTTTTATGATTTGTGTTGTATCCATTGCAGGTGGCACACCACCACCGCTAGACTGAGGGCCGAGGAGCGGCTTTGGTAACGGATGGCATCTTCTCTTCATAAAGTCCATTTCTCCAGATGCCTCCTGTCAAGGATGAACCTTTGCACGTGCCTTTAAGTGCTTATGTTGGCAATTGTTCCACCTTAGAAAAAGAATTTTCTTTTGACAGCAGAGTGTGAGTGCCAGTCTAAACACAGAGCACTCAAGGTCTCACCAGGTTAATAGGTTGGAACGATGATAAATTAGAACCCCCCCCCCCACACACTGCACTATTGTAACTGAGATGATAGGAAAACAACAAATAATTCGAGCCCCCCATGGCATTTGCTGTACTGTATCTCTTCACATACGCTTTACACTTGCATAATGACAAAACTGGCCTCATATCTGTCATTGTGTTTAATCCTAACAAGGCCCCAATCACTTCCTGGATCTCTTAGTGTCATAAAAAGAAATAGCTGGCTGGGTGGCACCTGTGGCTCAGTGAGTAGGGCGCCAGCCCCATGTACCAAGGGTGGTGGGTTCAAACCCAGCCCCAGCCAAACTGCAACAAAAAAATAGCCGGGCGTTGTGGCGGGCTCCTGTAGTCCCAGCTACTCATGAGGCTGAGGCAAGAAAATCGCCTAAGCCCAGGAGTTGGGGGTTGCTGTGAGCTGTGACACTACGGCGCTCTACTGAGGGTAATACAGTGAGACTCTGTCTCAAGAAAAAAAAAAAAAAAGAAATAGCTGGCTAAGTCAACAAGGGGGGTACCATGCGGGGTACTTTATACATATTATTTCCAATGCTTACAATAATTCATCATAGTAGTTATTATTGTTTCCATTTTATAGGGATCAGCTGGGATTTAACTAAAGTGTGCATAGCTCTAAATCCCTTGTATTTTTATACCGGCTCAACATACACTTCTTATCCTATATTCTAATTTCTTGTTAAAAATCTGTCTTTCCCGTGGATAGTGGTTACTTTGAGAGGTGGAGGTAGCGACCAGAAAGGGATGTAAGGAGAGCTTCTTGGGTTCCTGGTTATGTTTCTTCTTCATTTGGGTATTACTGAACTGAGTGTGTACACTTTGGGAAAATGCATTCAGTTGTATATTTAGGATTAGTGCACTTTCTTTAGGAATATTATATTTCAATAAGAATTTTTTTTTTTTTTGAAGACAGTCTCACTCTGTTGCCCTAGGCTAGAATGCTGTGGCATCAGCCTCGTTCACAGCAACCTCAAACTCCTGGGTTCAAGTGCTTCTCCTGCCTCAACCTCACAAGTTGCTGAGACCATAGGCCCCCCTCCCACTAGGCCTGCCTATATTTTCTATTTTTAGTAGATACAGGGTCTCACTCTTGCTCAGGGTAGTCTTGAACTCCTGAGCTCAAGGGATCCTCCTGCTTCAGTCTCCTAGAGTGCTAGAATTACAGGCATGTGCCACCACACCCAGCCAAGAAGTTTGTTTTTTATTTTTATAAGCCAGGTTTTCTTTTGATAGCGCAAGCTTTTTACTTATCTCTAGAGTCTAATACTATGCTTGTATTCATTGTATGTTGCAATGGAAAAAGTGAGTTCATGGTTATTCTGCTCATTTACAATGGATAAATGAGATTCACATATACTGAATCAAGGGAAAGTGTTGCTTCTAAGAGTGATAGGTCATGGACAACTTGGCATTTAATTAAAGTTATAATAAAAAGAGAAATAATCAAAGAATGTAAATTCTGTATTAGGAACTGTGCCAAACTCTTTATATATTATTCCCTTCTGTCTATTTATATCACCAAGAGGTGGGCCTTATATGTCTTTCTACTCCTCCACCACACACACACACACACACACACACACACACACACACTGCCTGTTATTTCGGGAGCTCATGAACCTCCTAAAGTACATTATCCATAGACAGTTTAAAAACCCCCAGCAGGTCTATTAGGTTGAAAAACAAATGACAGGAAAATTTTTTAAAAAGGAATAGACTATGAGAAAAGATTCATTATTAATTCAATGGAGTTGTAGTTTGATATCTTTCATTCCTTTGTTTCCCCTATAGAACTTGATGCCATATCATTTTTTATACATTTTATTATATATTATTTAATATTCTTAAAAATGCATGAAATATATTTGTAAATTATAATGTGTAATGAACTGAATAAAGTCCTGTGAACCCATAACCCAATATAAGAATTGACATGGTCACCATCACCATTGAGCCTATCTTTGCTCTCTGTTCTGATCCATTTCCTCACCTTCCCTGTAGAGGTGTCCAGCTACTGCCCTGAATGTGTGTTTATTACTTCTTTGCTTTTTAAAAAATAGTATTTGAGTTACTGCTTGAAATCAATAATTTAAGTTGTATATTATATCTTTTTTTATAATTAGAATTAAAAATATTTTTGGTTTTATTAAATTTGATTGTCATATCTTTCTGACGAGTTTAAGTTTTCATTCTCACACAGCAACTCTCTTCATATCTAATAACAATTTTTTGTCTCAAAGTTTTTTAATCTCATGTTAATATAGCTAACTCAGCTCCTTTGCAGGTTATTATTTGCCATATGTTGTTTTCTCTAATTTTCTTTGAACCTTCCTCTGTTCTTACATTTTAGGGGTGTCTCTCATGAATATCATATAGACTTATGATGTTCTTATTTTTGTTTTATTCTATCAGTCTTTGTCTTTTAATGAGTGAGTGGCTTCATTCTATTTTCAGCAATTGTGTTTACAGAGGCTCCTCACTTTATGATGGGATTACATCTTGATAAATGCATCATAAACCAAAAATATGCAAAATTGAAAATGCATTTAATATACTTAACCTGATGAATAGTATAGTTTAACGTAGGCCTACCTTACATGTGCTGAGAACACACTGCCTACAGTTGGGCAGAATCATCTAACACAAAAGCCTATTTCATAACAACGTGTGAGGGTGCATGTCTTATCTCAGTACTTGGGGAGGCCGAGGCAGGAAGATCCCTTGAGGCTAAGAGTTCAAGGGCAAAATAGTGAGATATCATCTCTACAAAAAAAAATTAGCTGGGTGGCAGCACACACCTCTAGTCCCAGCTACTTGGGAAGCTGAGGCAAGAGCATAACTTGAGCCCAGGAGTTTGAGGTTGCAGTGAGCTATGATCACTCCACTGCACCCCAGAGTGAGACCCTTTTTTATCTAAGGGGGAAAAAATAAAGTGTTGAATGTCTATCTCATATAATTTACTGAATACTGACTGAAACTGAAAAACAGAATGATTGGGCGGCGCCTGTGGCTCATTGGGTAGGGCGCTGGCCCCATATACTGAGGGTGGCGGATTTGAACCCGGCCCCAGCCAAACCGCAACAAAAAAATAGCCAGGCATTGGGGTGGGCACCTATAGTCCCAGCTACTCGGGAGGCTGAGGCAAGAGAATCCCCTAAGCCCAGGAGCTGGAGGTTGCTGTGAGCTGTGATGCCACAGCACTCTACCGAGAGCCACAAATTGAGACTCTGTCTCTAAAAAAAAAAAAAAACAGAATGACTGTATGGGTACTTGAAGTACAGTCTCTACTGAATGCATATTACTTTCACACCATCATGAACTTGAAAATCCTAAATTGAACCATTGTTAAGTGTGGGGCTGTCTATTATGTATTTGAACCTTCTGTATCTCCTTAGTTTGTACTATTTGTTTCACTTTTTCAATGTTTTTCCCCTCCTTTCATAACTGGCTATGTAACAAATTTCAGTGACCCCTTACATGTTTTTTATAATCCTCTCCCTTAACTTCTCTTTTTTTTTTGAGACCGAGTCTCATTCCGTTGCCCTGGGTAGAGTGCCGTGGTATCATAGTTCACAGCAAACTCAAACTCCTGGGCTCAAACGATCCTCTTACTTCAGCCTTCCGGGTAGGTGGAACTCCAGGCACCAGCCATAATGCCAGGCTAGTTTTTCTATTTTTAGTAGAGACATAGTCTTGCTCTTGCTCAAGCTGGTCTCAAACTCCTGAGTTTAAGCAATGCTCCTGCCTAGGCCTTCCAGAGTGCTAAGAATACAGGCGTAAGCCACTGTGCCCAGACTCCCTTTGAATTGTTTCCCAGAAATAGTGGATTTTCTGCAAGACAAAGCAGTTGAGATTCCGAAGGCTCCAGAGCTGATGCCAAGACTTCCTGGTGCCAAGGCTCACCGTCCTCATTGGCCTGCTGGGCCCCACAGCACAGCTCATGGCCCCCCTTAAAAAGCCCAGGATTTCCGTTAGGTGGAGAGATGGATTTGAGGCAGCTTTCCCCATTCTCCCAAGACATTTTTCAATGGTAAAAAGTTCCTCTCTTCCTCGGCAATTCTCATTGTCTCAATAATTTGATCTTTGTGCAACAAGCACCTGGACGTAGGACAAATCCCCGTTGTGGTTCCAAGGACACTTTCTCGCCATTTTTGAGTTGTTAGAGATTTTTTGAAAAATCTGTAAATGGCAAATTTTTGTCTCCAAAGATGGCTTTAAGATAGCTCTTATCTCACATGTTCTATATAACATGACCTTGCTGCTCCTCATCAGGAGATGGAGATTATTTCTCTAGCCAGTGAAATGAGGCCAGACACTGTACCCGCACTAGGCATAGTTTTTAATTGGCCAGGCAGCTTCTTCCTGCCTCTTAGAATGCCAACCCTTGGGATGCACTCTCTTGGAACTCAGATGCAAGATAATGAGAAGCCCAAACCATATAGAAAAACCATATGTGGCCACTCCTGTCAACACCATGGAGCTCTTAGCTGACTAGCCCTGAGAATTTGCCCTCACAGGCATCCAGCCCCAGGCTGCCTCTGACAGGAGCTGTGTGAGATGCCCCAAAGGAGAGAGGTCCCAGCTGAGTCCAGTTCGCCTGCAAACCGTGGAAGATGTGAATAAACTATATGGGTGGCCTTGTATGCAGCAATAGATAACAGGGACAGAAATGTGGCATTGGAACCAAGTGGCAGATGTAACTGGCAGAACGTTGAGGAGATGGAGACTACAAGCCGGAAAGGTCTTAGGAAGACCATCAGTGAAAGCAGAATATTCTGGGGAGAACGATTGCTGAGGCTCGGAAGACAGTGACCTTGGAGGCTATAGAGAACACAACCTTGTTATGTGAAGGGAGAAACTCTGCTAGCCCTGCTGTCTGCAGTAACGTGGAAAATAGAAAGGACACCAAATGAACTCATGGATCCAGCTGGGGAGAGATTTCTAGGCAGAGAGTAGAAAGTGTCAACTGTCTTCTACTTGTTCATTGTGAAATGTGAGAAGAGAGGTGAACTAAGAAGAATCGTTCTGTTTCTGAGCTGAAGTTTAGAGAAAATAGCCCAGAACAATCTTTTCAGGCAGCAGATGATTGTTTACATTTCAAAAACAGTTTATCCGCCTCGGGGCCTGTGGCTCAAACGGCTAAGGTGCCAGCCACACACACCTGAGCTGGCGGTTTCGAATCCAGCCAGGGCGCCAAACAACAATGACGGCTACAACCAAAAAATAGCTGGAGATTGTAGCAGGTGCCTATTAGTCCCAGCTACTTGGGAGGCGGAAGCAAGAGAATTGCTTGAGCCCAGGAGTTGTAAGTTGCTATGAGCTGTACCCAGGGCGACAGCTTGAGGCTCTGTCTCAAAAAACAAAAACAAAAACAGTTTATCCAGGAAATATTCCTCATTCTTTGAAAAAATTGTAACCTTTGGCCAGTGCAGTGGCTCACGCCTGTAATCCCAGCACTGTGGGAGGCTAAGGAGGGAGAATTGCTTGAGCTTAGGAGTTCGAGACGTGCCTGAGCAACAATGAGACCCCAACTCATGAAAAAAAATGGAAAAACCCTGCCAGGCACAGTGGCAAATGCCTATAATCCCAGTGACTTCTGGAGGCTGAGGCAGCAGGGTGCTCACAGCCTGAGTCTGAGGTTGCAGTGAGCTACCACGCCACAGCACCCTGCTCAGGGGCATAGGGTGGGACTCTGTTTCAATAACAACAAAAAAAAGTAAAGAAATAAAAAATAGGCAATGAAATAAAATTTTTAAAAAGCAAAAAAAAAAAAAAAAAAAAAAATTAAAAATAACCGCCCCCCCCAAATTGTACCCTTTGGTACATACATCACTATCTGTATCTAACTCATACTAACTTCTAGATGTATTACACTTTTTTCAGTTTACAAAGAACTTTTACGTTACCTCATTTCTTCTTACAACCCTGGTATTGGGCATGTAGGAAGCTATTGCTCCTCCACAATATTAGTAATAGCAACAACCACAGCCACCCTTTCTTTTTCTCCACTTTTGGGGTTCCTACTGTGTGCTCACCTTTGTATTTTATGTAGGTGATCTTGTACTATTATGGTGGAGTATTACGACTCACCTTTTAAGGATGAAGGATATTAAGCCAGAGAAGTAAATATCTTTTTTTGTGTGTGGACTGACAATGTTGAGGGCAAACTAGCTTATAAAACATTACTAAATTCATATGAACTTAGAAAGGATCTTGGCTTATTAATTTAATTTATGAGTGGTCTTTTATTTACATATAAGCTAAATTGGTACCATGTAGGCACAACGTATAACATACTGCTTTTACATATACATAAACACACCTATATATACATACATGTTTAGGTATACATAAACATATACAAACATGGATCAAGTAGCTTTTATCCAGAGAGGTAAATATCTTAACCAAGAAACAGCTGGCAGTGATCAAAATGCCATTGAAACATTAGTTTAACTCCAAGTTTAAATCTCATATCATTTTTCCCCCTGAGAAAAGTGGGCAGCAGTTTTAAAGCAGAAAGCATCTTCAATATGTAGATTAATTTCATCTTACAAAATTTCATACTCATTGTTGCTATCATAGTCAATATTTTTCAGATTTACTCTGTGTGAACTAACATTTTGATAAATTATAGAATTTTACTTTCTTCACTCTTCTGGTTGGGAATATGTCAGTATTGTAACAAGACTCTTAATTTATAAAATAAATAGTTTGGATCAGATGATCTCTAACATCACTTTCATCTCTGATATGCCTTTGCATCTTTTTAAATTTTTGATCTAATCACTCTTTAACCACTCTCTAATCACTATCTGCGGAGCCACAGATGAATTCTGTTTGACCAGCAGATGGCGTTCTTGACAAATGAATATTACTTGAGTTAAATACTTCGTGGCTAGCTCATCAGCCACTGATTAGCCATTAGAAGCATTTATCGACTATAGCATCCAGGCACTGGCCTAGACATAACCCTGCTGCTGCTGCAGATTTGTATAATTATGTTCTTAGACCTATCTCAAATGATTGTTTTTACATGTGGAAAAGGTTTTAAATGAATACTTACCATTTTACTAAAAAGAAATTTCTCCCTTTGGAAATTTGGGTTAGATCATTACTGATGTTTTCTAACACTAATTGCCATGATTTAAGGCCTGGCATTATATGACTTTAGCAGTCTAGGGCTCCTTTGTGAAGGAGCTGCTATGGCTGAAGTTCTGTGGCCTTTGAATACCTCCCAAGAACTCAGTAGCTGGAAAATGTATCTTTTTAAGGTAGCTGTGATCATAAAGAGGATAAAGAAATGATGGAAAGTTGAGTAACATTTTCAAATTACACATAAATTCTAGATTATTAATGTGTTTTACCGACAAGTGGATTTAATACCATCTTTTTTCCCCCTAGGTATCAATTAAGTGATGCTTCAAAACAGGAAGTAGAAAAATCCAGATACATGTGTTTATAAAACTTTGTTTTCTCTTTGCCTCTCTCAAATTTCTCTTTGTGTTTTCCACTATCAATTATTATTTTATAAGTAGCCACATCCAATTATGGGCAGGTCATTACATTGTACTTTAACATTTCTAAGTAACAGATATCTCTCTTCTTTTTTGTGGGTTTTTTTTTTTTTGAGACAGAGTCTCACTATGTCACCCTGGGTGTCACAGCTCACCGCAACTTCCAACTCTTGGGCTTAAACGATTCTCTGGTCTCAGCCTCCCAAGTAGCTGGGATTACAAGCACTCGGCACAATGCCCGGCTGTTTTTTCTGTTGTAGTTGTCATTGTTGTTCTAGCAGGCCTGGGCCAGGTTTGAACCCACAAGCCCCGGTGTATGTGGTTGGTGCCCTAACCACTGAGATACGGGGACTAAGCCAAGTAACAGGTATCTTGAGATAAGAGCTGCACTTTAGGTGGCAATACCACCTAAAACTACTTCAGCAATTGAACAGATTCATCACACATTTAAATAACCTCTCAGAGGTAGGCCAAGACAAACTTCTAGTTGCCCCTTGGTGTAAATGCCTTTTCACTGAGGTACTCAGAGGGTGAGTGACCCGTGCAGGTCATCACAACCTGCTCGTCATACATATGGACTGTGTGGTTTTGTGTCCATGCCCATGAGCCAAGCCAGCATTTTGAGAAGAGCAAACAGCTATAACAGGGCAGGCTGAATACCAGCTGTATCTCCAGGTCTTCTGAGTCTAGCACATGCAGAGAGATCTGCCTTTTCTTTCTTTATACACCCCAACCCACGCTGTCTGTGAAAATGTCACATAACCAGGTTGTTACTAAAGTGAAAATTTAATAAGGAAACTACCTTAAGAAGATTGGTTGTTTTCCTTGTCATTCAAATTCGTTCGGACCTCCTCCTTTGAGGGTGTCGATCAGTGTTTGCTGGTTTATTAATCTTTGTGTGGCACTCACTAAAACTTTTAACCCTTTAAAGCCCTGATTCCTCTCTTAGAGAGAATTTTCTTTTAGTGTTGAAAAGCTCTGTTGTTCAAGGAAGTAGGAAATAAAAATAGCTAATATTTATTAAGAGCACACTGTGCCCTGGGTATTATTCCAAGCACTTTTTATGTTAACTCACTATGTCTCCACATAAATGTTGTGAGACAGTACTATTAAACCCATTTTGTAGAGGAGGAAACTGAGGCTTAGAAAGGTTAAGTCACTTGCCAAAGGTTCCACAGATACTAGATGGCAAGCCTGTCGTCTGGATCCAGACCCTCTGCTCCTAACCAGGATGGAGCCTTCCAGGAATGTATTCTTATTTGGCCTCAGAGGAAATACTGTATTTATAGAAAAGAGTCAACTAGATTGGAAAGTGCCACAGTTCAGGGTCTGATTCTGTTTTTTATTTACTTCTTTACAAAATTTTCTGCACTGTCCTTCTAGATGTAGACTCACATTAATGTGTTGTAGCATTTAACAACATTTTATTGGTCTAGTTTCACTTCTCTCAGCATCTGAGAAATATACACAGTGCTCAGCATATAATGTACGTATATATCTTGCACACATCTTAATACATCTTTGGGAGTATAAGTAGAAATAACTTTTGGAGAATGCTTCAAAGTTTACAATGTATTTACAACATATTTCTCTTCCCAAGACTCCAAGCTCCTCGAAGGCCAAATCTGGTTTTGCATGACCCATTGTAACAGAGAAGAGTGCTGGACACATTCTTGGGGTTCAGTAATCTTCTACTATGTGCAAAAGTTGCTTTGATTATTTGCTTTTATTTTTGCTGTTAGCATGGCAATTCTAAACACAGGTGAAAACAGATGACTAGTGTAATAACCGTCCTCGCCCATTACTTGGCTTCACCTGTTATGAATTTGTGGCCAATCCTGTTTAATCAACACTCTCACTCCCCGACTCCCATCCTAGATTAATTTGAAGTAAGCTCAGATAATGAGATATGTATTTATCTGTAAACAAATACATAGTTTTGAGTATATAAATTTATTAGAGGAGAGCTATTAGGCCAAAACTATAACATTCACTCAACATTCCATAAATGTCAGTCACATTTCATGAACTCTTAAGAAGGGGAATTTATAGCCCAAATACTGTAATTATGACCATATTTAAATTCTATGATTAGTCTCTTCTGGATGTGTTTGCTTGTGACAAAAAGGTATTACTGCCCAACTTTAACGCTTCTCTTGCCTCCAGCCACTTCTGTTCTTGGAAGGTTTTATGTTGCCTTAGATGTAGATGAAGTTTTTTCCTCCATGACAATCTTGGCCAGCTCCAACAGGCTACAAGGGAAGCGACCCTGACACTCTTCACTCAGGACACATCAATGTGCGGCATGTTTTTTCTAATTGTTTATGAAGAGATGATGGTCCATAATGTTGGAAAAACACAAACCAGCTATCAAAAAGGCTCTCTTTGTGCAATAGTTCAGATTACAGCACCATTGGGCAACCCTGGACTGGATCATCCACCTTAACTTTCTGGGCTGCTGGTGTTTCATCACTAAGGGGGTGGGGCTGCAGAGTATTGAATTCTCTGGGACTGACAATGGCCTCTGCCCAGATACATTCTTGGATACAGCAATTGACATTGCTATTTCCCCTTCTAGCTGGGGGTAAATATTATGCTGCTGGTCATCCTAGATAGCATGAGTTCCAAGAACAATTCTTTCTCTCTTTGTTTTTAAAATCAGGGGTCTTATTTAAATAGGCAGGGGCTAAAGGAAGGCTTTCTTTCCAATGCACCTGGGCAGTATCCTGAGAGGTTGTGGAGGATAGTGGCAAAGCCTGGAGATGCTGGGGGCAGTCTGGGTTTTAACCTTTTAACCTGGCCTCCTCCACCTATCTGCTGTGTGGGTTTGGCAATTTACTTGGGCACTTAGTGGTCAGTTTCTCTCTCTGAAATAGGGATAATCATAGCACCTGTGCCATAAGTTGCTGGGGGATTAAATTTATTTATTCAAGAAATATTTAAAGGATGCTACTAATTGTCACGTATTCTTACAGAAGCTGGCAATGTAGCGGTGAATAATATCAGCTCTTGTCCTCTTGAGTATACACACACATATGCACAGTAGAACCTCTGTAAGTTGATCACCTAGGGGACTGTAAGAAGGTGGTCAACAGAGGTGGTCAACATAAGCAGCGAGCCCTACTGTGCTGATATGTACATGTGTGCGTGTCGGATCTATGAAAATTAGGTCAACTTAAGGAGGTGGTCAACTATGGAGTTTCTACTGTAGACACCTATATGTATGTATCTGAACAAATAAATACATAATGTCAGGGAGTTAAGTGTTAAGGGAAAATGAATGAGGGTCAGGGCATGATAATTTAAAGAGTCAACACAGCTGTCATCTGGGAGGTCCTAGAGCCAGCACTGAGATGGCATCTGCGTGCAGCTGAGGAGACAAGAGGGTGCAGGCACGGTGACTCTGCCCTGTTCTGGAGTCCAAGGTTTGAACCTTGCCCCAGCCCCATGTGTGTTAAGTCTACACCCACACTCCTGCCTAGATGAAGGTGCCCAGGATGAGAACTCCAAGACGACAATCCAGTGTCATAATGTGAATTTCTTCCCCAGACTTGCCAGTACCTTGCCACGGTTGGGATTTCCGCCCAGCTCAGAAAGGGACTCAGAGAGGGGACGAGGGAGGAGGATCGGTGTGCTCCGACATAAAGAGCACAATGTAGGGCGGCACCTGTGGCTCAGTGAGTAGGGCACTGGCCCCAAATACCAAGGGTGGAGGGTTTGAACCTGGCCCCAGCCAAACTGCAACAAAAAATAGCCGGGCGTTATGGCAGGAGCCTGTAATCCCAGCTTCTCAGGAGGCTGAGGCAAAAGAATCGCCTAAGCCCAAGAGCTGGAGGTTGCTGTGAGCTGTGATTCCACAGCACTCTATCGAGGGAGACAAAGTGAGACTCTGTCTCAAAAAAAAAAAAAAAGGGCACAATGTAAGGGTATATGGCACACCTCCTGGGGGAGGGTCACAATACAACAGGGACCTTACCTAACAAACACAAACCTTGTAACCTTATCGTTTGTACCCTCAACATTAATCTGAGATTTTAAAAACCCAAATAAAGGAAAATTTTAAATGTTAAAAAATTAAAAAAAAATTTTTTTACGTAGGGACGCAGCACGTGGCCCCTCTCTAGTCCTTGATGTGACAAACCTCTCCTGGAGGCCCCGAGTTTTATTTGGCTAACAGGTTGGCGGACAAACGCCCTGTGTCTGTAGCAAGGACTAAGGCTAGACTGGCTTTCCTGGTCCCTGCAGCCTCCCGGTGGTGACAAACTTCAGGAGGATCAGCCGGTGGAAGCTGCCCTGTGGCCCTCACCACTCCCCTGCCCCAAGCAGTGGTCACTGAATCATCAGCCACATTTCTTTCCTAGATGGGCCCAAAATGCATCCCCAGTCTCCAGGTCTCTAAAGAAGGCCCGGTACTCAGGAAGAGTTGGCCATGGCCTGGCTTCTGAGGCCATGCATTCCTGAGGTCCCTGAATGAGGGGAGGCCACCTGGGCAGGAAACGGCACCAGAATCCTGTTGCTTACCCTCAGATTCCAGCCTCCAACCAGGGGGTGCACAGTGCTTTTTCAGGGCTCCCTAGGGGAACAGGCAGGCTGGGCTCTGCTGGGTAATAACTTCATGATCCCAGCTCAGCGCAGAGATGTTCTCATCTTTTCATCTCTAAAATGGGAGTGTGAGTTGTCCCTCTCACTAGCCTCGTCAGAATTAAGTGATAAACCCTTAGTAAATGGCAACTATTAGCCACTGCCTCAGTGACCTTGCTTTTCCCTCGGCCTGGAGCCCACCTGTAGTCCCCAGCCAGCTGAGACTCACTAATCCTTGAGTAATACTGACCAAAACAGCAGCCGCCAAACACAGTCCTCAGTGCTCCACACGCATCAGCTCATTCGTAACAGCCCTCTAGGATAGGGGCTATTTATTAGCCCCATTTTACAGATAAGTAAACTGACTCTGAGGTTAAACCCAGTTCTGTATCCTTATGCAATGACTCCTTAATAATATAATTAACATGATAATCGCTCAAATAACAAGTTCACAACAGACAAAACCGGGTGCAGCGAATGCTTCCTGAGGACTTCATGGGGCGAGGCCGAGACAACTGCTGCACAAACCTTGTCTATGAGGCAGGGTTTAACAGAGAAAATGAAGATTCTGAAGGGCCAGGTCGCAGAGGGTGGCAGGACCAGGCCTGAACCTGGGTTTGGCTGATGACAAATCCCTTGGTAATGACTAATCTCCATTCCTTCCTTGTCATCCCCCTCCCTACCAGACACTGAGCAGCTTCTGTCTGTCCTCTCGCTGGACTCACCTGTTGCCAAACAGATTCACCATTTGCATGGGCCATGTCCTCTGGCTAGAGCTCTCCTTTTACCTGTTTTGCTTTAGATGTCAGCTCCGTTCTGTCTTGCTTTCTTTCTTTCTTTCTTTCTTTCTTTCTTTCTTTCTTTCTTTCTTTCTTTTTTTTTTTTGAAACAGAGTCTTACTATGTCACCCTCAATAGGGTGCTGTGGCATCACAGTTCACAGCAAACTCAAACTCTTGGGCTTAAGCACTTCTCTTGCCTCAGCCTCCCAAGTAGCTGGGACTACAGGCACCCACCACAACACCCAGCTATTTTTGGGTTGCAGTTGTCATTGTTATTTAGTAGGCCTGGGCCAGGCTTGAACTTGTCAGCCTGGGTGTATGTGGTTGGCATACTACCCACTTAGCTACAGGTGCTGAGCTTCAGGAGTCATTTCTTCCAGGAAGCCCTCCCTGATTTCACCCCCATCTGAGACTAGGTGAGTCTTCCAGTCACATGCTCTTAACATGACTTGGAATTTCACATATTACTCACTGTCAAAGATAATCATGTTGTCACCTCCTTCTATCTCCCTGACCTCTTAGTCCTGGCCAGCCCCAACTCTCAGGTTTGTTCCCTCTCTATATACTGTTCATATTATAGGGTACCTCTCCAACACATATTGCTTAAATTCCCTCTCTAGGCTATGAACACTCACATTTCTATCTTCAGCCAGTCTTCTCCCTTGAACTCCAGGCTCCTGCCTCCTGCATTCTATTCACCACCTTCACGGAAAGGGGTGGAGGATCTCAGAGGCATTTCAGGCTTTACGCATCCTAAACTGAGCTCCTAACCTTCCCCACCTAGGTCAGTGGCAGTTCTGTCCTTCCAGTGACATAGGCCAAACCCCCAGCATCATCCTTAACCTCTCTCTTTCCTTCACACCCACTCCAACCTGTCAGCAAATCTTACCGGCTTCACCTACAGAATTTAAACTTCTCTTCCTCGCCATTCCCCCATGCTGGCCCAGCCTCCATCTGCTCCCACGTGGATAACCCAGCAGCCTCTTCCCTGGTCTCCTGCTCCCATCCCTGCTCCCACAGTCTGTCCCCCACCCTCAGCCAGAGGGAGCCTGGGAACACGGAGTCAGATCGGAGTGCTCAGAGCCCTGCCTCAGCTGCACCTCACTCTGGGTAAGAGGAAAAGTGCTCACTGCAGCCACCAAATCCCAAGCGTTCTGTCCTGTCACCTCTCTCCCTCCTCTTCTCCTTGAGAAAATAAGAAGAAACACTAGTGGCAGCTTCCCCTGGATCTTCCCAGCTGAACACAGATGAAACTCAGCCTGGAAGCCCTGCAAGCTGAGCAGTGTCCAACAGCCCTCATCTGGCACGCACGAGGCCGCCACGCTACCGAGGCCCTCTCTAGTCCCCCTAGTGCCCAGGGCTACAGATGCAGCGATCTAGAAAAGGTCCTCCTAGTCCCCCGACTCAGCTCCTACCCTCTCCATCCTGTGGCAACACTGCTGTTACCCTTTCTCACCCTCCAATATACGGTGCATTTATCCAGATTTTTGTCTGTCTTTTCCATTATGAGGACGGGAATTTCCATCTATCTTCTTCACTGCTATGTACTCATAGCTATGTACCAGGTCCTATAGCAGTGCTTAGCACTAGGTGCTTAATAAATGCTTGTGAATGAATGAAAAAAAGGAGTTAATGGGCAGCACCTGTGGCTCAGTGAGTAGGGCACCGGCCCCATATACCGAGGGTGGTGGGTTTGAACCTGGTCCCAGCCAAACTGCAACAAAAAAATAGCTGGGCATTGTGGTGGGCACCTGGAGTCCCCAATACTTGGGAGGCTGAGGCCTAAGCCCAAGAGCTGGAGGTTACTGTGAGCTGTGATGCCATGGCACTCTACCGAGAGCGACAAAGTAAGACTTTGTCTCTAAAAAAAACAAAAAGGAGTTAATACAGATGAAGCTTTCAACAAATATTAGGAGTTACTATTGTTTACCTTTAAGTCCAAAAGAGTAGCCAGACCTAAATAAGCTTAGCTAAGGAGGAGGTGACCTTATTTAAAGACTCAGCATGAGCTGGGCGTAGTGGCTCACGCCTGTAATCTTAGCCCTGTGGGAGGACGAGGCAGGTGGATTGCTTGAACTCAGGAGTTCGAGACCAGCCTGAGCAACAGTGAGACCCCCGTCTCTAAAAACAGCTGGGTGTTGTGGTGGGCATCTGTCATCTTAGCTACTTGGGAGGCTGAAGCAAGAGGATCACTTGAGCCCAAGAGTTTAAAGTTGCTTGTGAGCTATGATGCCACAGAACTCTACCAAGGTAGAAGACCTAGCAAGCAAGGTGACAAAGTGAGACTTCATCTCAAAAAAAAGAAAGAAAAGGCTCGCTTGCATGATGGTGTGCTTCAGAGGAAGAGTGAACCTGTTGATCAGATTGTGACTATGTGTTTGGATTTATGTGCAGTATTTTTTTTTAAGTCCTTCAAACAGTTCTGTAAGTTGGACATTTGAAGCCCAGATATTAAGAAGATGAAACTAAAAAAGAGAAGGACCTTTGCCTGCGTCACACATTTGCACAGCTCTTGTACTTTCCTCCATACGACATTCCTTAAGGGTGCTGTTTTCCATGGAAGGATTCAAAGAGACCAAATGGTATGAAACCATGTGTTCTGGACAGGCCATTTGGCCTGCCATTTCCACCACCCCCTTCAGAGATAATTGATTATGGGTGGTACTTTATGCTTGGGTCTCTGTATTCTGAATTCCATGGCTTTGCTGCCCTGATCTCAACCCATCTGCCCTGAGCCAAGGCAGCTGTATAGAAACCGACCAGTGGCCTCTATCAAGGCTAACAAAAATGCATTTGGCTGTGAAAATGGACTTCATGAGATCTTTTAAATGGTGGTTGGCTGTAGCAGGAGAGGCTGACAGTGTGTTAATAAAAGCTGTGGGTGCAGCAGAGGCCAAGGGCTAGACAGCCTGGACTCAGGAACTGTAGGCTGCCTGTCTCGTGTGGTCCCGAGTGACTGGACACTCGAGGCCAATGACTTGACTGCTGAGGGGCTTCCTGTCCTTATTTCTCTTTGGTACTTCATGTAAGTTTTCATTAACAAAGGCAACTTGTGCATAAAAACGGAAAGAACCAGACAGCCATGCTACATGATGCCGGTATACACAGAACTGTGAACATTTACTTTATAGAACTATTAACAATAGGAAAACAAGAACTGTCAACCTTTCCATTTCTTTTCTTGTTCTAGATTAGGATAGATGTTAGAAAATATGGCTTCCCAAGCCAGATTTTCAATACCTTGGAGAACCTGAAAAAAAAAAAAAAAAAACTTCTCTGCTGAGATGCAATTGGTTTTACCGTACCAACAAACATCTAGGTTTAGAGTTTGATTCATAGCCCTTGAAGCCACTCTGGAGCCTCTTTAAAAGCAGAGGGTGGGGTGACTCAAGGAATTTAAGGTATGAGAAAGCAATTAGGTGAGACTCTAGGCTTTTCCAGGCTGCAAAGGCCTTTTGTGACCAAAACAGCTGGAGGAAAGAGGGGCTTGGAACAGAGAAATGTTGCCTATTTCAAGTCTGGAGGGAAGCAAGACCGGCTTGGATTACGCTGGAAATAAGTTACATGAATTGATATATTCACTTGATATGTCTTTGTCTTCAGATTAGGTCATGTTGAGAGACAGGGTGACCTAAGTCAACATGCACACTTAGGGAGGGCAGTCACCCTCTCAGCCTTGCCTTCCTCAACAGTGGAAAGGCTCACACTTGGGAAAAGCTGGTCTCCAAAGTCACAGTTCTAATAGTCTGTGAATTCAAGGTAGAAGACCTAGCAAGCAAGTACTTGGAATTATTTCATCTAGGCTGATGATCACCACAGAGGGAAATTCCTAGGGACGGATCAAATGCTATGACTTGGAAACATGTAAAAATGTGTAAAGAAGAAAATTATTTTTATTTATTTTTTTTCTGGACCAGTAAAAGGGAGATAAAAATCAAGTTAATTTAACTGGAGCACTGGAACACTGTTCAGCTTCAAGATGAGCACAAAGAGTCTCTTGTGTTGTATCAGATGAAGCAGGGGACCCTGTGGGTGGGGAGACTCTTGTGCAGTTATTTTGAGTAGACTGCACTTTCCCTTTTTGGAAAGCACCTTGTCATCCTTTAAAACTCATTTATCCCTGCAGATTTCATTGCTGTCTGCTCAGTGCTCCCCATAACCCTTTGTCACAAATCTCTCCTGCCCTCTAGGCTTTGATCTCCTCAAAGGCAAGGACTGGACCTTATTTATTTTTGCCTCCATTATACTATGTCTAGAAATATATAGCTCTATAAATGTTTGTTGAATGGTGAATGATATCATACTTAAATGTTTATGCTCAGGCTGACACGGAGAGCCAACTACAGAAGTGGACAATCATAACACAGCCAGTTCCTTAAGAGTTTAATTAAGGCTGAGTAGAAACCATCCCCAACTGGATATGGGAACAAGACTGAGAGGCAAGAGGCAATAAGATTGAGAACTGATAACCTAGTTGAATATTGAAAAAAGGACAAAATCCTATTTGTCTCTGTTGATTAGATAACAGCAATGAGATTGGCAAACTCCTGGTAAAGAGCCAGTCCTCTCTGATCACGTACTAAGCCACATCAGTGTGTGATGCTGTGGTGTGTAGCTGGTCTCCAAAGTCACAGTATGACTGCTCCAAAGCTATATCAGTGTGAGTTGAGAAGAAGGCCATCCAGCCTGGTGCTTTAGCAACAGCAGACACTTACAGGGCACATAGATGGCCTAATCCACAGCAAAGAGGTGCTTTGATGCCAATATTTGGGTTTCATTTTCTTAATAGCATACTAATTACAACAAACTAATTTATTAATTTGTTTCATTTATTCATTCATTTATTTAGAAAATACAGTAGACCTTCTATAAGTTGACCAACCAAAGGATTGTAACAAACTGGTCAATCGATGCATGTGGTCAACGTATGGAACTTCTGCTGAGTACATGTGATGCATGTTCAGTCTATGAAGTAAGGTCAACTCAAGGAGGTAGTCAAAGTAGGAAGGTGGTCAATGATGGAGGTTCTATTGTATTTATATTGAGTGATTTTTCTTTTTTTTTGAGTGATTATTCTTTACCAGACATAGTTCTAAACACTGGACAAAATAGTAAACAAAGTTAATAAAAAAAATTACCTTGATGGAGCTTACATTCTAACATAGAAGACAGATAATAAACAAATGAATGAAATGTAAGTAGATATGAAAAATGCTAAAGAAGAAAAAGGTAGAAAGGGGGAGATATGAATTGGGGGGATGAGTTTATAATGTTTGATAGTAGGGCCAGTGAGGACCTTACTGAGATGGTAACTCTTGAGTAGGGAAATGCATGAAGTGGCCATTTGGGACAGCATGGAAAGAGAAGCAAAGGCCCTCGGGTTGAAGTGGGCCTAGTGAGCTCAAGGACCAGTGAGGAGGCTACTGGGCCTGGAGTTGAGTGCACAAGGGGAAAGTGGTAGGAGAGAAGAGATCAGAAAAATAATGCAGGATCACATCACTCTGGGTCATGACGGGCTTTTACTTTAAAGGGGATGGGAGGCCACTGGAGTATTTTGAGCAGAAGAATAACTCAACTTATATTTCAACATTTATTTCAGCATCAGTTTGGCTGCTGTGGGAAGAATAACCAACATGAGCAGTAGCAGAGAGATCAGTTACGAGGCTAATGGCAATATGGAGGTGAGAGATGATTGGAGCTGAGATAAGGCTGGGGCAGTGAGGTGGAGCTAGACATGATGTATTTTGAAGGCAGAACCAACAGAGGAGATTGAAATGAGCAGCTAGAAAAGTTGGAGGAAAACTGGGCACAGGTAATCTCCTGGAAGTCAAGTGAAGAGGGTATTTAAGGACGAGAGAGTGTCAAATTCTCTATATTATTATGTCAAATTCTGCTAAGTTAAGTAAAGTGAGGGCTGAGAAATGATCATCAAGTTCACCTCTGTGGGGGACACTGGTGGCCTTGAGATGAGCAGTTTCAGAGGAGTGGTGGAGGCAAGAACTCAGATGTGATGTGTGGGATTTAAAAAGTTATTTTTAGATGGGCAGATTAACAATATGCTTGTGCATTGATGGGAGTTATTTAGTTAGAGAGAGAAAAATGGATGATACAGGACAGAGGGGAATGCTGATGTGACATCTAAAGTAGGTAGGAGAGGGTAGCCTTGGCTAGATGCACAGAAAGCTCATCTATTCATGGAAAGAGGAGAGAACACAAAACATACGGCGATGGAGATTGTAGAGGTTCTCTTCTGATGGCATCAACTTCCTCAGTAAAGCAGAAAGTAGATTTTCCACTAGTGAAGATGGAAGAAGAGTTGGACATTTCAGGGGAGAGGCAGCAACATGACCCAGCACTTTTCTGGCAGAAGGAGGAACTGTCCATGATGGAAAGCTTGCGACATGGGACCAGTTGTCAATGGAGAGATGTGAGCATAGGATAACATTTGTCAGATGTCTCAGAGGGAATTCAAGGATCAGATTGAGGGAGGAGTGAGCGTTGTGTTCCTTTCTCAAATCCTTCACGTTTGTTCCTTCAGGAACTTTTGTTTGGAAGAAGTTTTTAGTATTATGTATAAAATCACTGATGAGGTTTATACAGCTAAGTATTATATGCTCATATAAATATATGTAAATATATTAGAATATTTATATATTCTAATTTGCATAAGACTTTTAAAATTCCACCTTAAAACTGCAAAGATGAACGACAATGAATTCACAAAAATCTGAAAAATTAAAAGTAAAAGTTTTTATTTAATAGTCTGAGGAAAGTGTTTGCTATTTTATAAGCACTGGAAGTCTCTAATAATCTTATAATAATAATATCAATACATTCTCTGCTGTCAAAAAATCTCTGGGAAATTGCCTCATTAACCTTTATAATACCCTTGTGAAATCCCCAGGAATTTGATGAGATTTCCATTCTCTATGATAGGCAAATGGGGGCAGGGATATTTGTAAAAAATTGTAGACAGAGTTTAATATCAGTAAATCTTGTGTTGAGTCCTGTGGGAATCATCAGTTTGGGAAAATAAGAATGAAGTAAAGTCTATTAATCAGCTTAAAATGAACCAGACATTTTTAACCTGTATCATAGATTTTAAGAACAAAAAGTCATGTCAGAAGAAATGAAGAGAAAATAAAGTCTAGCAAGCACTTTTTATCCAGGCTTTTTATGTTTTTGTTTTGTTTTGTTTCGTTTTGTTTTTGAGACAGAGTCTCACTATGTTGCCCTTTGTAGAGTGCTGTGGCATCATAGCTCACAGCAACCTCAAACTCTTGGACTTAAGTGATTCTCTTGCCTCAGCCTCCCAAGTAGCTGGGACTACAGGTGCTTGCCACAACATCCGGCTATTTTGTTGTTATCATTGTTGTTTAGCAGGCCTGGGCCGGGTTCAAACCCACCAGCCTTGGAGTATGTGGCCAGTGCCATAATCACTGTGCTACAGGTGCCGAGCCTATTCAGGCTTTTTAAACTGTCTCCGATCATTAGGTGTTAGAGAAGCGAGGACTCATTACCGTACAGGGGGCAAGATGTATGAGAATAAAATGAACACTCTGAACAAAAACAAGAATTCTAAAGCTGCTAAAACAAAAGAAAGGAATAGAAATGAGGTTAAACAAGAGAATATTATGTGAGGTAAATATAAATACCGGAGAACGAAAAGGAAAAAGCTCTGAGATGCTGAAGTCTGGGAAAGCTGAGCTGACTATACATCATGAGACCATGAAGTGGAGTGTTTCTGTGAGGGGAGGTGTGAAGGAAAGGTCTGACAGTCACCTAAAATTAGCATTCCTAGTTAGAACACCCAAGTGGCCTTGTGTTAATAATAAGCTAACATTTTATACAGAATTTCCCAGGTGCTAGGCACTCTTAGTACTGAACCTACATAGTGTTAATTTAATCCTTACTGTGGATCTATGAGTAAGTACAACTATGATATTCATTTTACTGATTAGTAAATTAAGGCATGGAGGTGAAGTAACCTGCCCAAAGTCAGTCATTAAATGGCGCAACCTGACAATCCAGTTCGCTAATTTATTCTATACTTGCTATGAGGAGCAGCTGTGTAAAAGGTGCTTAGTAAATATCTGTTGAGTCAATGAATTAAAGAACTTGTGAATAAATGGTGTAGCAGGATTCAAGGCCAGAGCGAGACGCAGGCAATGCTCAAAATGCCCACGGAAGTAAGGAGGATGTCCTGCCCTCTCTTTCATTATTTTATCTATTTTATGGGGGCTCTCCTTACCCCACATCCTCATTGCTTTCATCTTGTACCCAATTCCTTACGTTTTTCCTTCAACCACT
The DNA here is from genome assembly GCA_963574355.1 of Loris lydekkerianus. Taxonomy (NCBI): domain Eukaryota; kingdom Metazoa; phylum Chordata; class Mammalia; order Primates; family Lorisidae; genus Loris; species Loris lydekkerianus. Next base: position 69,723 of record CAUYPK010035993.1, on the reverse strand, counting down.
GAAACCATGTTTTTTCATAGAGTTTAAGTTCTGGGATCCACCAATACCCCAACACCTCTTCCATTTTCTTTTTAGATTAAGAATCAATACATGTACGTAAATAATTTAACCTGTATTCAAACTTTGGGTGTCAAACACTTCTCACTGGGCAGGGATGAGAGACAAAAGCAGAGCCCCACACAAATGTCTTCAGCCTTGTTTTTCCATGGATCCCCCTCTGACAGTGGTAAACCCATCTCACCTTTATAGCCTTGAAATGAGGAAAGTTTTTAATGTATATCTTGTGTGCAAAAAATCCAGAAGGAAGCTCGACTCCCATAGCAAGGTGGTTACGGGGCTGGCCAAATACACCAAGGGTGGTTTAAACCCAGCCTGGGTCTGCTAAACGACAATGACAACTACAACAAAAAAGTAGCCGGGCGTTGTGGCGGGCGCCTGTAGTCCCAGCTACTTGGGAGGTTGAGGCAAGAGAATCACTTAAGCCCAAGACTTTGAGGTTTCTGTGAGCTGTGATACCACGGCATTCTACTGAGGGCAACACAGTGAGGTTCTGTCTCAAAAAAATAAATAATAAATAAAAAATCCAGAAGGTAAGTTTTTTAAAAGCTAATATCCGTAGATATAGGTAAATGTAGATATAGATCTTTGCTATGCTTTTTTAATTCTATGAAAATAAAAATAGTGATAACTTGAGGATTGCTTACTATGATCTAGTAATATGGCTGAGCACTTTATATATATTTCATCGTTTAACAACCCTGAGGGACATGAAAACTAAAGGTCAAGGAGTTACCTTGACTAACACAATAAATAAGTGGAAAAACTGAAATTCCAATTCTTTCTCTCTAACTACAAAACTGATGGTTATTTTGCACTTCAGCCCTGTAACCAATGCCCTTCTCCTGGAGATAAAAAAGGAAACATTCATGGCCCCAGGGGCTCCACCACCTCTCTGAGGAGACTTTCTCAGCAAAAGCTTTTCAGCCTGCAATGAAAGCTTCACTCATCTGTTGCAGTAATTATAACATTCATTTTCTGGAAACTCTTCTAAGTCAAGTCCCACAGGTCCTAGAGAGAGAGGCACATTCCTGTTCTGGAGGACAGGGGTGCTTTAGCCCTGACCCCATTGTTACTTCTTGCCACAGAAGTGACCCTCAATGCGTCCCTGCTCAGGCCACACCACCCTAGGTGTTGGTGATGGTAAGAAAATAAGCATTGGTGCAGAGATTCCTCTCTGTGAATCCTCTCCCCTTTCTCATACATTGGACCAGGAGCTTATAAAGATGTACATAGCTCCTGGTCTCAGGTGCTGATGAGTTGTTATCATGTTCCAATTGATGAGTTTCAAATCTCCCCCAGGGTAATCCTGGTGAGGATAGGAATCTTACCGTTCTTAGTCATGCTGCCCAGTGCCTAGCTCTCCTCAGTATATAGTAGAAAATCAATTAATGTTTGTTGAATGAATGAATAGATGAGTGAATTGGTCAAACTCCACCATATTATAGAAAAATAGCAAATGACCTTAATATCTTGACCTTAGAGTCTTTAGAAATTTTGCAAATATAGATTTACAGACTTTGTCACAAATCTGCAGAAATAGAATTTCCATGGCAGGAGCCTGGGGGTTTGTATTAAGAACACCAGACATGTCTTAGTAGCAAGCAAATTTTGGAAACATAGCCCTAGAGTTTTGAAGAAATAAGCTGCCTACATGCCAGGGTCTCAAACAGTACTTCTGCCTTGCCATTTAACGATTATTTATTGAGGAGGTACTAGAGGATTTCTGAGTCAGGGCAAAGCAGGTGTCTTTTTTCCTGCTATATAACACTATTAATGTTGATTTGTGGGCTGTCTTTGTGTCGATATATTTTTTCACCTATTCATTCATTTGTTTGTTCATTCATTCAACAAACACATGTTGAAAGTCCTTGGCAGGCCAGTTGCATCCAAATATGCTTGGCTGTAAGAGGAAATGTTCACTGAAGTTACATCTCTGGGTCCCTCTTAGCTGCTTTCACTCCGTCTGACGGGCACTTCATGAGGTGGTAGAGACCTGGGGAGGAGGGAGAAGCAGAAAGAGATGTGGGTTGGCCCTTTGTCAATGTTACAATGCAATTCTGCCCTTGGCAGACTACAGACTCTGAGGGACTTTCCAGATTCCTTTACTGGCCACAGATGGGGTTGGATAAAATACTGTGTGCCACTGGGGCTTGAAAATTATTTTTTTAATACAGAAATTTGTGGGAGAAGGCAATGGTATCTAACTTGGACTGATTCTCTCCTGCTTATGCAGGAAGGCACTTAATTTTCAAATCTGCTTTGTCCTTACCACTTTGCCTATGACCTTTTCTTTAAGTATGGAATCCTTCTTGCAAGACAGTACTATTTATAAAGCAGAGCTAAAATGCCAGCCAGAATTTCAGGCTTGACCCTCTTCAATTTTATGTATGTTAATAAATGTTTTTATTCATGGGTGTTTTTATTCAAGTTAAAAAGCACGAGTATGTGACAAGAAAGTGCCTTTGTGCTCAGGAGACCTGTCCTTGGAGCTGAAGCTTCTGTTGCTGTTATCTAAGCCACCTTGGTGGCTCTGAAGGAGAATTTATCCACCTCATCTGCTTCCAGCTCTTGGCTCTGTCTCTTCCCCACCTCTAAACCCCAGGGCTTCAGGGTAACTCACTGACATCCAAAGATGTCTATGATAGGTAAGCCCCACAGAAATGTGAAGCATTTACTTTAATAATTGTAACTACTGCATCACAGCTGTCTCAGTCATTACTCAGTTATCACTGTAGTCAAGTTCCAAATCTACCCCTCTCCTCTGCACCCCTCCTACCCCCACCCCCCGTCCCTCCTTTTTCTTTAGTATCTCCTATATTTGGGCACTGTGCCACAGGAAACAGCAGTCAGGAGACTCTCAAAACCCTGTGATCATTCCGTGTTGGACTAGCCTGGAGTGCTCTTGAATCACTTTAAATCCACTGAATATAATTGCTGGGGACAGGGCCCAATGCTTTGTTAGCACAGGTCCCTGGGATGCTGAGGCACATGGAAGGCTGAGACTGCCCGGTGGATCAGGAAATGTACAAATTCTGTGCTTTAGGAACTGTTTTTAGGGGAGTTTCTTCATCTCCCCAAGCCTTAGCTTTCTTTCTAACCAACCAACCCTCCCTCCCTCTTTCTTTCTTTCTCTCTCTCTCTCTCCCTCTCTCTCTCCCTCTCTCCCTCCCTCCCTTCTTTCTTTGTTTCTTTCTTTCATCTCATGCTGTTGCCCTTGGTAAAGTGCAGTGGCATCACAGCTCACAGCAACCTCCAACTCCTGGGCTTAAACGATCATCTTGCCTTAGCCTCCCAAGTAGCTGGGACTAGGCATGCACCACCATGTCGGGTTAGTTTTTCTGTTTTTAGTAGAGATGGAATCTTGCTCTTGCTCAGGCTGGTCTCGAATTCCTGAGCTCAGGCAATCCACCCCCTCAGCCTCCCAGAGTGCTGGGATTATAGGCATGAGCCACTGCGGCCAGCTAGCTTTAGTTTTCTTAGCCAAAAAACATCTAGGGTCATAAATGTTAGCTGGTTGCAAGTGCTGTGGAGAATAAAAGGTTTAATCAGGCTTGGCACCTGTAGCTCACTGGTTAGGGCACTGGCCACATGCACTGGGGCTGGTGGGTTCCAACCTGGCCCAGACCTGCTAAACAACATTGACAACAACAAAATAGCCGGATGTTGTGGCAAGCACCTGTAGTCCCAGCTACTTGGGAGGCTGAGGCAAGAGAATCTCTTAAGCCCAAGAGTTTGAAGTTACTGTGAGCTGTGATGCTACAGCACTCTACCAAGAGAGACATAGTTAGACTCTGTCTCAGAAAAAAAAGTTTTAATCAAAATAGTTCTTATCACCTTTAGCTTTTCCTAAAACCTGCCCAACTTCCTGCCAACAATGTATTCCCTTTAGATTAGTGGTTCTCAGCCTTGGCTGCTCAATAGAATTACCTAGGAAGCTGGAGTGTTTTAAAAATTCTGACTCTGGGGGCCTAGACTAATTCCCTCAGAATCTCTGGCGGTGAGGCCATAGCATCATGAGTTTAAAAGTTACTCCAGATGATTCCAATATGCATAGGTCTCTGTCTTTTCATTGCTACCCTTTCTTTGTATTTAATCACATGCTTGAGCCTCTAATTCTTTTTTGGATAATAGCCCACAGTACTGTCATGCCCATCTCTACCCATTTAGCTCATTGTACTTTTGGGGGTTGTTCTTAAAAGGGACAGGTTGTGGGGTCCATCCTGTTTATCGTAAAATGGGCATGTATGCTAATCCTGAGACTAGGGCGCTATGATGGTGCTGGAGAGATGTGTGATGAAGCAACTCTCGAAGACACAGGAGGAGCCGAAAAGGGAAACTCGGGAGGCGTGTGAGGGGCCTCAGCCAAGGCAGAGCGGCCGGCAGGGGTGCCCGGGGGCTCTGCCTCTTCCCTAAGCTTCCCTGTAGGAACGGGGAGAATCTTCCCTGTAACCCCCTCTTTCCACTCATGATAGTTTAAGATAAAAACCAGCCAACCACCGACATGGATAGGAACAAAACGGATGACAGGATGGGACGAGGGTCCAGGGCCAGGGTGCAGTGGGCTCCAGGAGGGGCTGGGATGAGGAACCAGCACACCACAGAGCTCTTTTCCTTGTCCTCCTTTTCTGCTTCTTTTTGCACAACGGTTTTCCAGCTCTTTCTCTGGTGAAGGGATTTCTCTGCTCCCCCAGGCACAGGGCATATTGTTTCTGCGGAGTTCCTGAGTGTCTGTGTTACATTTCTGGCTGACTAAGAGACCCAAATCACTCTTTGTTTCGATTTCAAATTTGCAGCAAGGGATCTTAAAAGTTTGGGGTCCAGCATTGCTTGTGGCCACACAGTTTCTCTATGGCCCTACCAGCAGCTAATTTTGTGTGCTGTTGGTAATTTTATTTCCTTTGTATAGTGGAACAATCTGGCTATGAAATGCACATGTGATAACTGAGGTTCTAAAGTGCTCCTCCATCATCACAGTTTTGCTATGATAGATTAATGCTCATTGATTGGGGGAAATCATCCTGGTTATTTGTCAATTCTCTGACACGTGGCCATCTGCCTTGGATAAATGATTTGGGTTAGACATACCTTTTTTGGAACAGTCATCCATTGCAAAACGAAAATGTGCTGTGTCTGCTGGTCTGTATGCATGAGTGTATGCATATCTACCATTTCGACCCAGATCTTATCATTATACAAATTTAGAAACACAGTACATGTCTCCACAACCTACCAGTTGTGGAACATTGGGCAAGTCATAACCTCTCTAAGGCCCAAATGCCTTACATGTAAGATAGAGGATAAAAATATGACTTATTATTATGTAAGGGTTAAACAAAATAAGGCACCTGAAATGTTCGGCAGGTTTCATAATCACTCAAGATATCTTAATGATTATTGTTTTAGTTTTATTATTAAGGGATAAGCCTTGACACCTAACTCATAAGATCTGCACTGCAGGTATATAGTTACACACACACACACATATATGCACATCTATATGTGTATATACATATAAAAACAGGTGCTCCGTGGCATTATTTTAAAGAGATCTCAATTCAGGATGAATTCTAAAAAAAAAAAAAAAATCTACCACCATTTGCTACAACCCAGCAGCGCTTACCAGTAGGAGTCAAAGGCTGCAGGTTCACTTTCTCTAGACCCAAGGGCAGAGTAAAAGGGGTGGGGAGAAAGCCCTTTGCCAATTGCTGACTCTGTCATGAGGCTGGTTTAGAGATAAGCATTATTGAATGAGCTTCACTTTGCCCTACACCTAAGGTGACGAAACTATCAGATGTCATGACTTCCAGAAAGAACAGGAGATAACCACACTGTCCAGTAAACATTGCTTTTGTGTAGGACAGAGTGTAAGTCCGAGACTTCATGCAAAGGACTCCTGAATATGTGACTCTCATAGAGGTTGTCCTCTCTCTCTGGCTGTAGTCATGCTACATAGTTGGGGGAGGAGAAAGGAAATCAGCATTTTAAAATTACCTATTATTTCTAAACACTGTACTGCATGCTGTGTGCAATATAGTAGTACCCTGTTATCCTGGAGAATATATGTTCCAAGACCCCTACTGAGTGGATGCCTAAAACTATGTATAGTACAGAATCTTATATATACTATGCTTTTATCTATCTAATACCTATGATAAAGTTTAATTTGTAAGTTAGGAACAGTAAGAGATTAACAACAATAGCTAATAGTAAAGTAGAACAATTATAATAATATACTATAATCAAAATTATGGGAATGTAGTCTCTTTCTCTCTCTCTCTCTCAATATATTTTGTTGTACAGTGTTCACTTTCAGGCCTCAGTTAAATGTGGAAAGCAAAACAGAAGATAAGGGGGAACTACTGTATTTTTTTCTTTTGAGACAGAGTTTCACCTTGTTCACCCCAGTAGAGTGCCATAGCATGTGTGCTATGACATAGATGGTGTCATAGCACACAGCAACCTCAAACTCTTGGGCTCAAGCCATCCTCTTGCCTCAGCCTCCAAAGAAACTGGGACTACAGGCACCTGCCACAATATCCAGCTATTTTGAGAGACAGGGTCTCACTCTTGCTCAGGCTGGTCTCGAACTCCTGAGCTCAGGCGATCTACCCACCTCCACCTCCCAGAGTGCTGGATTACAGGGCCCAGTGGGGAACTATTGTATTACATGAGGAAATAATCTTTGATGCAGGTAGTAGCCCCATTTTATAAATGGGAAAGCTGAGGCTGAGAGAAAAAAAGAGAGAAAGGGAGAGAGAGACTAATGTAACAAACATTAATATAACTACTAGCAAGAGGCAGAATTTGAATTTTTAAAGTATTTTATTGTGAAATATGCATATAAAAATTAAAACAAAATAAACATTTTAATAAATAAGGCAGACACCTATGTAACTACAATTAAGTCAGGAAGTAGAATGAGGGCTTCCTATGTACCCTCCAAATCACGATCCTTACTTCTCCCTTGTAAGTAACTACTTCAGTGAACTTTGTAATAATCAGTTCCTTGCTATGTTTAAAATTCATCTATCCCCCAAAACTATAGATTAGTATTTGTTCATGTTTAGCTGTAAATAAATAGAAATACACTATAAATATGTCCATTCTCCCAAAATTTAATTACAGATTCAGCAATCACAATCAAAATCCCAACAATTATTTTGACAAGTTGATTATAAAATGTATACAGAAATACAAAGGGTCAAAAATTGGTGAAAAAATAACAAAGTAGGAGAATTTGTTCTACCAGACACAGACAGTGTGATGTTGCCCCAGGGATGGACAAATAGACCAAGGCAACAGGACAGAGCCTGAAATAAACTCACACAGACACTTGATATGTGACAAGGTGACAATGCAGGCTAGTGGAGAAAAGATGACCTTTTTGATAAATGTTGTGGAGACAATTGGCTACCCATATGGGAAAAAAAATCCTGGTATACAAAAATCAATTCTAAAGAATGCTTGAATACTTACATGTAAAAGGCTATAAGAGAAAGCTTTTCAGAAAGCTTTTCTGTAAAAAGCTTTCAGAAAGTATATTGCAGTAGGTCTTCCTGACTTCCGGGTTGGGAAGGATTTTTTTAGGATACCAAGACAGAAATAGAATTAAATGTATATTTGATTGGTTCCAATATCCACACCCCTTGCCTGTGACACATTTTAACAGAGGGACAAATATCTCTGTCCTCTGGTTCCTTGACACGGGTTTACATTTGTGGAAGAAAAAAGGGAAAGAGAGACTTTATCAAAATCCTGGTGCAGATTTGGGAGTAAGACTACTTCTTAAAAATAAACACCACTAGTTTCATATAAAAACATGACTAACTCCACAAAACAGCATCTCCAGTGTGCAACGCCGTGTGCAACAGCTCCAGCGATGTTCCCTGACAGGTGCAGCTGAGTAGCAATGAGCATGGACACAGGCCCTGGGCCCCTGTGCTCTTTGTGTTTTTAAAATATAATTTAATTTCATTTAATTCTTATTAAATCATAGCTGTGTACATTAATGCAATCATGGGGCATCATGCACTGGTTTTACATACAATTTGACATATTTTCATCACACTGGTTAACATAGCCTTCCTGGCATTTTCTTAGTTATTGTGTTAAGACACCTATATTCTATATTTAGTAAGTTTCACATATACCCTTGTAAGATGCACTGCAGGTGTGGTCCCACCAATCATCCTCCCTCCACCTATCCTCCTCCCTCCCTTCTGCTCCCTTTCCCCATATACTTAGGTTATAATTGGGTTATAGCTTTCATATGTTCTTTGTCTTTCGACTTCATTTCATGCTGAACGATGACGTGCTTGTGTAATAATGGACCACGGCTGAAGTGCGGTTGGAATAGCAGCTGTGGCAGACACTGCAATGTCCTGCCCATGTTCCCCAGGACCTCACTATTAGGGGACATGCGGAAGTGTCCCAGTGTAAGTACTGTGACTGCCTGAGGGCTCTTTCTTAATCCAAGCATGAGGCAAATTGATTCTTAGAAGCAGCCCTCAGCTAATGATGACTGGCAATTGCAAGATCAATAGATAAGAGTTTAGCATTCTTGCCACTTAGAGTGGGAAATTCTGAGGCTAAACTCTGTCACCCCAAGTTCATCAGCAGGATCGAGCCCCTATTTCCTAGAATGGCAACCTGCTCTGGAACACACACTTGGTCAGCTTTTTTCTCTTCTCTATCTTGCTTCCCCCATTTCCCTCCCGGTGCTTATTGAGATCGACTACTCACACCAAATCCTTCTATTAGGGTTTGTTCCTGGGAAACCCAACCTAAGTCTAGGGAGGGAAGAGACTCCTTGCAGATTAAGGCACAGGCAAAAGAAAGCAGATAGAGGATTGTCCCAAGAAAGCCCCTGAACGTAGAACTGGGGGCCAGAGGTCTGCAGTCCTGACTTGTAAGGTAGGAGGGACAGCAGAAGAACTGCAGTTAGGGAATGTTGATTTCCCAGGAGGGGACCCAGCCTTCACTAGACTTGCATAAATGCCACAAGGACATGGTCCAAGAGCACGCAGAGACCATGACGGCAAATAGCCCTGTTAGGATCACAGAGGGAAGGAGAACGCCTCGGCCAGGCTCTCAAGGGAGCGTTTGGGACAGTAATCCAGCTTGTCAGGCAAGCTGAGCTTTGGCCTCGGCCCTTGTGGCCAACTTTCCATTTACGTCCCTGAAAAGAGGGCATCTTAGCAACATCCCTACAGTGCTTCTGCCTTTGAGGCTCAGTAAAGCCACAAGGTGAATCAACACTAAACACTTTTTGTGGCCAATTACAATATCTTCAATTTGAGCATCTATAGATTCAGCACTCCTCATTTTCAAATTCTATATTTTCCAGAGCCCAACAACTAACCATTTCTGGTAAATACTGGGTGAGACATCTTTGTAGAAGAGCCTCCATGTTTTAGCCAAGACTCCTTTCTCTTTCAAACTGACCTGGATTATCTTCCTTCTGGAGACTGGGAGCAGGCCTGAGCTTGGTTCAATGCTTTCTGTCTCTTTCAAGCTCCACACGGAGGAGAGATGGCAGACATCCTGCTGGAGGCAGGTGGGGGGTTAGAAATGGACAGACTATGCTTGTTGCTGTCTCACCTTCCCTCCTGGTCAATGGCTTATTCGCTTTAACTATGAATTCACACTAGATAAGAGAAACAGGCAGAAAGTGAGTAAATAACCTTTTCCTCAGTTTACTTCTCTCTCAGTTCCTCCCAGCCTTGCACATTATCTGTATGTATGCCCTGTTGTACATCAGATGTTTTGCAGAACGGTTCAAGTTTAAGTGGCATCAAGCTGCGGGTGCTGCACTCAGCCGCGGCCCCTGAGACCGCAGGGAAGTGGAAGGGGCACAGGAGCCCCGCCCACTTCCCCAATGGGTGTGGAGAAGCCCCTCCTTGTGGCTCCAGTAGCCACCCCAGGCTCCTCCTGCTACTAGCAACCACTTTGTTCATCTCAGGGGAGTCTTTTCAGACAGTAAACCACTGGCCTTCTAGATCAGAAATTTAACAGTTGCTGTGTCCCAGGGTCTCCCCCCAGAGTCCCTGAGTCCTGGGAGAGTCAGAGCCCTGGCATGAATGGGTGGACATACATGCAATTTGCAAGCACCATGTCATTGTAATTATTGTCAATGTATTAACATTATATTAGCATTTTTCAACCTTTTTTAAACAGCACACTTGAACCCATAGTTAAATTTCCATGGCAAACTTACACAATGTTGATCAAAAAAAAAGTTATAGGGCAGCACTTGTGGCTCAAAGAAGTAGGGCGCCAGCCCCATATGCTGGAGGTGGGGGGTTCAAACCCACCCCTGCCCAAAAACTTCAAAAAAAAAAAAAAAAAAAAAAAAAAAATTATAAAAAGAATATGCTTACTGTGCTTTGAACTTCTTTTAAAAATAACAATCTTGGGTGGCGCCTGTGGCTCAGTGAGTAGGGCGCCGGCCCCATATGCCAAGGGTGGTGGGTTCAAACCCAGCCCCAGCCAAACTGCAACAAAAAAACAGCCGGGCGTCTTGGCGGGCGCCGGTAGTCCCAGCTACTCGGGAGGCTGAGGCAAGAGAATCGCTTAAGCCCAGGGGCTAGTGGTTGCTGTGAGCTTTGTGATGCCTCGGCACTCTACCAAAGGGCCATAAAGTGAGACTCTGTCTCTATATTATAAAAAAAAAAAAAAAAAAAAAAAAAAATAAAAATAACAATCTTTCAATTTTTTCACGACACATGGGTTGACAATCACTGTGTGACACCTACATAGTTCTTCCTATTTACACGCCCTTTTCTTCTTTCCGTTTTCTGAGCCTGTCAGAGGAGGTAGAGCTTTGTGTATGAAGCCCCTGATCCGAGGGGGGCTCAGATAGCTGGAGGTGGGGCTACAAATCCGGCTGCCGGTTCTCAAGCTTCTCCAGGCAGGGAGCTTTCAGCTAGTGCCCCTGGCTCCCTTCCTAATCCGTGGCCCAGGAGTCACTTTCTACTCTGAGTCCTCCTGTTATCTCCACTCTCTCAAGCAGACCCAAATGGAGGAGGGGAGCAGGCTTTCTACCAGCGTGTGAGATGGGAGACTAAGACAGAGAAGGGGTTGCTCTGAGGACCTCACTATTATACACACTCATATACATAAGAATAGTTAATATGTAAATTATACGCTCTAGCTGCCACTTGCTAATAATTCTCCCACATCTATTTACAAGCAGTTTTTAAAAAAATTGTAAAGGCTTTTACAAATGGATTTTCACATGGCAGATGTAAAAATGGTTTCTGAATTGTATAATACATTTAGAAAGGCTTTTTGTACTTTACGATTGATTATATATATGTTTATTTTATTATTATTCTTTTTTGAGACAAAGTCTCACTGTGTTGCCCAGGCTAGAGTGCTGTGGTTATCAGCCTAGCTCACAGCAAATTCAAACTCTTGGGCTCAAGGGATCCTCCTCCCAATTGGCTGAGACTACAGGCACCTGCCCAACACCAGGGTCTCACTCTCCTTCAGCCTGGTCTCTAAGTCCTGATCCCAAGGGATCTTCTTGCCTTACAGTGTGCTAGGATTATAGGTGTTAGCCACTGTGCCCAGGTTTTATGAGTATATATTTTAAAATTCTCCTATATTTTTCTAGTTTTTTTAAAACACAATTCTTTTTGCTTAAGGGGATTTAACCTAAAGTGAAGGGTGGACTATGACCCATCTTCATTTTTCTCCAGGAGATTGCCTAGTTCTCCTCACATCAATAAGAAATAATTCATTAATTAAGAACAGTTCAGAACCCAGATGGGTAAGGTTTATTTTTGTGAGCCTTTGTATGTATTTTGCCACTTGTATTTTATATTATTGCTATGGGAGACTGAAAGTCATGTTTAAGTACATGTTACCTGAACTACTCAAGAAAAAATTGTTTAACATGCTTAAATATATTTATAGTTATAAAATCATGTCTTTGATGGAAAAATGCAGTGAAAACTCAAGAATAAAATAATAACATTTAAGTAAAATATTTAAAATAACAGTAGTGGCTTGGTGCCTACAGCTCAGTGAGTAGGGCGCCGGCCACAAACACCGAAGCTGGTGGATTCAAGCCCAGCCTGGGCCTGCCAAGCAACAATGGCAATTGCAACCAAAAAATAGCCAGGCATTGTGGCAGGCACCTGTAGTCCCAGCTACCCTGGAGGCTGAGGCAAGAAAATCTCTAAGCCCAAGAGTTTGAAGTTGCTATGAGCTATGACGCCACGGCACTTTACTGAGGGCAACATAGTGAGATTCTGTCTAAATAAATAAATAAGTAAATAAATAAAAATAAAATAAAATAAAATAGCAGTAGCATTAGTTAGCATAAATGAAAAGTCAGCAGAAATCTCAAACCTCTAAAATGCTGTTTTGCATTTTCTTCTGAGAGCCAGCTGAGTAAGACAAGTTGATAAATCAGGCAGAATAGCAGGACAGATTTGAGAAGGAACATGAATTCTGGTGGGAGGCCATATTGTAAGGGTGGCGTAGGCCAGATCTATTGCTTTACAGCAGTGATTTAACCGGTTGTAGCACACTAGTGTGCTGTGAGAGGATCTTACGTATGCCTCAGAAATTTGTAAAGATCATAATTAAATTACCTTGAAAAGAAGTTCAAAGTACTATTAGTATATTCTTTTATTACTCTTTTTTCTGGATTAACATAATGTAAGTGTGCTGCAAAAATTTAACTACCATACATACTCGAGTATAAGCCGAGTTTTTTCAAATTTTGTGCCGGGAAAAACTCAGCTTATACTCGAGTATATACGGTATCTAAGTGTACCCTGAGATTAAAAAAGGTTGAAAAAACACTGTTTTAGGGAGGTGCCTGTGGCTCAGTGAAAAAGGCACTGGCCCCATATACCGAGGGTGGCAGGTTCAAACCCAGCCCCAGCCAAATTGTAACAACAACAAAAAAATAGCTGCGTGTTGTGGCGGGCGCCTGTATTCCCAGCTACTCGGGAGGCTGAGGCAAGAAATTACCTAAGCCCAGGAGTTGGAGGTTGCTGTGAGCTGTGACACCAACTCTACCGAGGGCAATAAAGTAAGACTCTGTCTCTAAAAAAAAAAAAAAAAAAAAAAAGAGAGAGAGAGAGAGAGATTTTATCTTAACTGCTTTATTAACAAACTTATGTCTTGTAAAGTGACCTGGGCACTGGGTTCCTTTTCAGTTGTGCAACTTATTTCCTTATTTGATATTTAATTTTGCCCAATGATTTTTGGAAAAGGCATGAGGAACAATTTTTGGTTCAGGAAAGGCATCAAGGAATAGCCTTGACACTCTGATAGTCTCCATCTGTGCCCCAAAGCCAACCTGAAAACTAGTATTAGCTAAGGAAACAAAAGTGTATCTTGAAAAAGCTGCTTCAAGACCAAAACCTTGGTTCTCAGCAATCAGATTAAGATTGTTGTCCCTGAAGCCTTCCATACAGAAAAACACTCCTATCATATCTCTACTTAACATATATAACTCTAAAACTGTCTAGGGCTGGGCGTGGTGGCTCACGTCTGTAATCCTATCACTCTGGGAGGCCGAGGCAGGTGGATCACCTGGGCTCCCAAGTTCGAGACCAGCCTGACCCAGCATGAGACCCGTCTTTAAAAATAGCCAGGTTTTGTGGCAGGCACCTGTAGTCCCAGCTACTTGGGAGGCTGAGGCAAGAGAATCGCTTAAGCCCAAGAGTTTGAGGTTGCTGTGAGCTGTGACGCCACTGCATTCTACCAAGGTTGACAAAGTGAGACTGTCTCAAAGAAAAAATAAAACAAAAGAAGCTGTCTAACTATATTTTCCTAATTTCTGCCAAAATCCAGAATAAAAGCAGAATAGCATTATGAAAAATGTTGTAATGAGAAGGTTTTTCCTGTTATTCATTTGTTCCTTCAGGTTCATTCAACAAGGAATAATCATGTCCCTGTTAGGAAATGCTAGTTTGCCATAAGAAAGCCCAATTCAAATTAGTTTAATGAATCAGAAGACTTATTAGCTAATGTAACTGGTAAGTCCAGAGGGAGGTTAGGATTTGGAGTTAATTTTTTTCTGTGGTTCAATCATGTGCTTCTCTTCACAGAGATATCATTTTTACCTTCATGCCAGCTGAGTGTTTGTGGAAGCTCCAGAGTCACACCCTCGTAGCCTGAGAACTCTTCTGTTTCATCATTCAGTTGGCCTGAACCACAGCAGGCCAATGGCCTGTGGACTGTTGCTCAAGGGATAGAAAGTGCTGATTAGCTTCATCCACAAGTGTGGAAGTGCGTGTTGGAGATCCAGCTGAAGATCTAGAGCTGGATCTACAATGCAGGAAAGAGGAAGGCATACTGTGTCAGCAGACAGCAAGTGTACATTGTATGTCCACTCTCTGGGAGATGAAAATACCAATCAGATGACCTTCTGCTCTCAAGGGCCTCACAGAGAGATTGTTGAGATAAGATATATTCCCAGAATACCTAAATATCAATGTGCTCTCACTTCAGTATTCATCAAACTGACTTTGATGTTGTAATCAATACCTCAATGAAAGAGACCAATGTAATGTTTTTCAGAACTCCATGGGCATTGCGACCCTGGAATTATAGCACTTAAGTAATGAATATAAATGTAGCGAAAGCACAGGATAAGAAGAGAAAAAAGGCTAGCTGTAAGATCCAAAATATAAATTCCTTTCACCTAGTATAGTAGTTAATGGTCTGCTCATTTGTAACAAGCTTTTCCTTCTTCTTGTGGGGAAAGAATATGAAACATTATAGTGTTCTTCCCTAGAACTCCCTACTTGTAAACTATGCCCATGTATTTGGGGAGTTCATTTGACTTGTCTCCTGCTTGGAAGCTACCACAGTAGGCTGAATACTGGCCCACCAGAAATGTCCTCCTGGGAATCCTTGGACCTGTGAATGTCATCTTCTATGCCAAAAGGACTTTATGGGTATGACTAATAAAGGATCTTGAGATGGGGAGATTACCTTGGATTATCCAGCAGGATCTGGTGTAATCACACAGTTGTAAGAGGGAGTGTTATAAGAGGAAGTGTTGTTTTAGTCTTGTGTGGTTTTCTGGGTAGAAGTCTGTTTTCTGGGTAGAAGCCAATACTTTCAGTCAGGAACACCAGAAGGATTCGGTAATATTTGCCAAAGCATGGATGATCATGCCTGTGTCTCACTATCTTGCCTCCAGGTCTCTTGTGAGCCATACCAGCCCTCCTCTCCTCCTCCAACATTGTGTAGATGGGCTTTAAAATCCTTTCTCTGGGTTGTCATTTTCTAAACAAATGTACATTGCAGTCACAGTAGGAGAACTAGGGTATTAGATGTTCTTAGTCTGGCCGGGTGCAGTGGCTCACACCTGTAATCCTACCATCCTGAGAGGCTGAGGTGGGTGGATTGCCTGAGATAAGGAGTTTGAGACCAGTCTGAGCAAAAGTGAGACTTTATTTCTACTAGAATCAGAAAAACTAGCAGGGTGTTATGGTGGGTGTCTATAGTCCCAGCTATGGGGAGGATTAGAGGCAGGAGGATTACTCAAACCCAGGAATCTGAGGTTGCTGTGAGCAGTGATACCACTGCACTCTACCCAGGACAACAGAGTGAGACTGTCTCAAAAAAAAAAAAAAAAAGTTCTTGTTGAGTATAACCTTTGCATTTGTATCCACTATATTTATGGACACAAACATTGTTGAGAACAGGCCTAGCAGGGGTATATTTTTAGAAAGAAAGGTATATAAGAATTCTAAATTGATGGAAGTCAGTGGAAGTTAATACTTAAATTAATCATCTCAAAGTACTTTAAGGAGAAAAACAAAACCGAGAGGGAAGAAGGTGCTTCGACCTGTCACCTGGCAGAGCCAGTACTCTGTTCACTGCCAGTTTGTTCTGACCTTCTTGTTTTTTAGTCTGGGGAAGAAGGTGGTCCTTGCTATACTTCCTTTGTCTCAGGCTCTGTGAAGCTAAAGGAAATGATAGGAAGAGCCAGGGAGAGCAGGAAAGATTGAGAAAGAGAAGGGAGGCAAAAAGATAAGGCAAAAAGAAAAATAATTAGATGAAAAAGAAGAGAAATAATTGAATCAAAGTTTAAAAATTGTCATGATATAGTCCCAAGTCGGGGGACTATATCATAAAACCAGGGACCTAGATGCAAATCTAGGTTTGGTGAACCCTAATTCTTATATAGCCTTGGTCCCTCTTTAAGAAAAAAAATACGCCACTATGGAACCATGAAAAGAAAAAAAGAAAAAGAATACAAAAATCTGACATAATTGTTCTACATAAACAAATGACCATGTAAACCTATTAACAGGAACTCTTTCGGGCGGCGCCTGTGGCTCAAAGGAGTAGGGCCACGGCCCCATATGCCTGAAGCAGTCAGTCTGTTGATACTTCACACAGACCTCCTTTGCAAGACCCAGGAGCAGTCTGCAGACTGTGGCACAGCCACAGTCATCCCTCCCATCTCATCTCCCAGTCCTGATCCTGGGGCAGCAGCCTAATAGCTCCTGCTGGTGATGGTGGTGATGCCTCTTGGATCATGAGTTGGCTTTGAGGCCTCTGCAAATGCTCATGTCCTGGGAAAGCTGAAGGTATTTGGTTGAGTCTCAGGACTTTATCTAAGCAGGCCAGCTGTGCCACCAGCATCAATGTCACTCAAAAATGAGGGCTCGATGTCCTCAAAAATGTATCTTTCATCCTTCTAGCAATTATGTATGTAAGTTTAGAGAGGGCTCTCAGAAAAATCCCAGTGGGCCTCAGTGCCTCAGAAACTGGTGGCATCTAGCTCCCTGGATTACTGAGTTCACCGGGACTGCTTCAGAGGGCTCTGGGAAGCACCAAGGCCTCACCAACTGTCCCTGAAACAACCTCAACCAACAGGGAAGGGGAATGGAGAAATGCTCCCTTACTTCCCTCCTGCAGTGGGACAATTCTAGAATAAGTGCCACAGAATTTGTTAAGAGAGCTGGGGTTGCCCAGGGCTGGGTTCTTTCATTATTGATTTTCTCCCTTCCCAGCCACAAGTTCCCCACTTCCTCACTTCTGCATCCTGGGATTATCTCCAAACCAAACTGTCTGCTTCCAGGTCTTCATCTCAGGATGTGCCTTGGGGAAAACCCAAAGTGGCATTGTTTAAAACCATGGGGCTACTCATTAGGGAAAGTCAAGACTTCCATGACTTAATTATGGAGCTAGAGGTAAGAACAATTTTCTGCTCCTTCATTTCAAGTCTCACTGCCTCATTGGGCAGCATGGAGGATACTCACAGCTTCTCTTTCCCCAACTGGCAGCAACTTTCTCTCCAGGGGCCATGTCTGTCTGCACTCCCAAAGTATAACACCCAGAATCAAGCCAGATCAGATACAACACCAATGCAGGACTGTCTAATGCAAACATGCTATTAAAAAAAAAATACTGCTTTATGTCACTTTTGGACTTGCAAAACTTTTTAAAAGACACATGGAAACAATCACAATGTAAGGATTTATGCATTTTTGGAGCAAAGCTTATTATATTTAAATTATCAGTTGGATCACATGATATTAGAGGATTTTAAAGAAACTCTTAGGTTTCATTTTCAAAGCTATAAATGCCTTATTTGTATTATTATTATTTTTTGGTAGAGACAAAGTGACCTAGTTAGAAGGTTCAGTTGGAATTCTATATTCTTTACAGGAGATTTTTCTTCTTGGATATGCAAATTGGTTCTTTTGTTTGACTATTCCCTAAGCTGTTCCTGTTAATAGTGGTAACATTTCACATTTTCATTTAAGGCAAACCTTATGTAAATAACCAACTGCAGAGGATTCAGGTTTTATTTTAATCCATCTGAACGATCTTGAGATCTTGACTTTTCTGAGTTTTATTTGTATAACATCGAATATCAGAGAATGTTTGTCATTTTGATTGATCCTTCTTTTAATCAGACTCACTGGGACCTCATTGGCTACAATAAAGAGGATTAAATTAACCTTGAGTTGTTAGGCAGCTGGTGTGGGACTTCCAGAGCTGAGAAAATCCTGATTTCCTCAAAGAATAGAACTTCAGGGACTGGGTGGGTGGGGTGGCCTATAATCCTAGCACTCTGGGAGGCTGAGGCAGGTGGATTGCTTGAGCTCAGGCTCTCAGAGTTGGAGACCAGCCTGAGTAATGGTGAGACCCCCATCTCTACTAATAACAGAAAAACTGAGGCAAGACGATCTCTTGAGTCCATGAGCTTGAGGTTGCTGTGAGCCATGATGCCACAGCACTCTACTCGGGGTGCCAGAGTGAGATTCTGACTCAAAAAAAGAAAGAAAAAAAAGAAAGAAGAGAACTTCAACTCTTGACTCAGAAGTGATGACTCTAAGGAGTAACTTGGAGTCTCAGCCTGAGCAGAGCATAAGAAAACACTCAGCTCCCGTTTGCTCACAGAAACAGTAGACCCTCACATTTCCCCATTAAGACCCAATGGTATAACCCAGTTATAACCTAAGAATATGGGGAATGGGGAGAAGGAAGGGAAGGAGGGGGGAGGTTGGACAGAGGGAGGGTGATAGGTGAGATTACACTTGCAGTGCATCTGACAAGGGTACATGTGAAACTTAGTAAATGTAGAATATAAATGTCTTAACACAATAACTAAGAAAATGCCAGGAAGGCTATATTAATCAGTGTGATGAAAATGTGTCAAATTGTTTATAAAACCAATGTATGGTGCCCCATGATCACATTAATGTACATAGCTATGATTTAATATTAACAAAAAAAAAAAAAGTAAGAAAAAAAAAAAAGACTCGATGATAAGTGTGAACTAAAATAAAATCTGAAGTCTCCCCCTAAGTGGCTGACTGACTGGACCATCCTTGGCCATGAGGATCCCTGAAACTGAGTTGCTGGCCATGAGAAAAGAGACGAGACAGGCCACATCATGCTTCCCTCTCCTTAGAGGTGTCCTTTGTGACTCACTAACAGGCCTAAGGCTGTGCAAGACCTACCTGCAGGTCCTCAATATACACAACAAACCCCGTGACTCTGTTGGTCCTTTGTCTCTGATTAACAGACCCTTGATCTTAAGCATTCCTTTTCACTGACTCCTGCTCTTTTATTAGACAAAGCCTAACTCTTTCAGCCAGTTGTCAGCCAAACAATTTTTAAACCTACTTATCATCCGTAAGCCCCCCACCCCCACTTTCAGATGTCCCACCATTGATTTCAGACCTCACTGTCGTTCCTGTCTCCCTAAAAGGTATAAAACCAAACGGTGACCCCACTACCCAATCTTCTTGCTCAAAGCTTCTTGAATGTGGCTCTGGGTTCTCAAATTTGGCTTAGAATAAACCTCCTTAAATTATTTTACAGAGTATGGCTTCTTTTCCATCGACATAAGCAAAGATCTCTGAGTGCTTCCATACAAGTGAGAGATCTTTTATCCTACCCTCCCCAACCAATTCACAGGACCGAAGCTTTGAGCCAGAAATACATTCCATGAATATGCTATGGACTGAATCATATCCCCCAAATTCAAATGATCCCTAATCCCTAATGTGATATTTGGAGAGGAAGACTTTGAGAGATAATTAGGTCTAGATGAAGTCACCAGAGAGGGGCCCTCATGTAGGAATCAGTGCCCTTATTAGAAGAGACACCAGAGAATGATCCTTCTCTCTCTCTCTATCTTCCCAGCTGCCACGTGAAGGTGAGGACAGAGTGAGAGGGTTGCCATCTGCAAGCCAAGAAGACAGCCCTCTTCAGAAGCTGACCATGTTGGCACTCCGATCTCAGCCCCCAGAATTAGGAAAAAATAATTTATGCTGCTCAAGTTTCTCAACCTATGAAAATAATTTATGCTGCTTAAACTTCTTAATCTGTTTTGCAGCCCAAGCTTATTAATTCAGTATATAAACTCTACTAGCACCACTTGGATATGTAGAGAACTCAAATATTCTTCTTGCCACTCCCTTGGAGGCTTAAAATTTAATTTATGATTTTCCTCTAACCACAGAATCAAACACACAATGACTACAAGCCAGAAAAAAAGGGTTTTGGTTATTTCCCTTCTTTTTATGTGTGTTTGTCAAATATACAATATGTTGTTATCTCTCTGTAGACCTAAAAAATGTTAATTTTACCATGTATAATTTATAGTTCAATAAATCTGGATAAAAAAAGACTAGTGCATAGGAAATAGGTTTCTATGAGGAAAACCTGGAATAACTGGATCTAACTTAGACAAATTTAGGAGTAACTTAATAATATTTGAAATCTAAGTGTCAATTTTCCCTTCCATGTTGAGAATCACTTTGCACTGTTATATTGGGTAAAGTGCAAAAAAATAAGAATCATAAATGATTTTCTTGGTTGTAGGATGGTGTACAGTGGGTTTTGGTATACCATTCCAGAAACTCCACGTAGGGTGATTGCTGGTCTGCCCAAGTCTAATCCTTTTCAAGGAGTCCCTGCCAAGGTCAGTTCTGCAGAAATACCATACGTGTTTATTTTTCCAAGAGTCCAGAAGGTACCTGCTGGAAAATAAATACACACATATATGCACACATGCTCATACATATCTTCCAAGGAACGATATAAATTCTCAGAAGTAATACAGACTAAACAAATAAAAGAGAAGGGAACCATTTCACTAACTGATTCATAATTTATGAAGTTTACTCTGCCCACGATAAAATCGAACAATGGCCACTGCACATTCTCAACTGTTCTATTACTGACTCACGGCAGCTCCCTTTGCTATACAAACACGCCTCTTGCTTCAAGTTTTTAACCCGGTATTTCTCAACATATAGTCCTTGGACCACCTGTATCAGAATGATCTGATATGATTTTGTGAACACTCTTTTAATTTTTATTATTTATTTATTTATTTGAGACAGAGCCTCAAACTGTCACCCTGGGTATCATAGCTCACAGCAACCTCCAACTCCTGGGCTCAAGCAATTCTCTAGCCTCAGTCTCCGAAGTAGCTGGGACTACAGATGCCATCAACATATGGTCCTTGGACCACCTGTATCAGAATGATCTGATATGATTTTTACATATCAGAGTGAACACTGTGAACACTCTTTTAATTTTTATTATTTATTTATTTATTTGAGACAGAGCCTCAAACTGTCACCCTGGGCATCACAGCTCACAGCAACCTCCAACTCCTGGGCTCAAGCAATTCTCTAGCCTCCGTCTCCGAAGTAGCTGGGACTACAGATGCCCACCACAAGGCCTGGCCATTTTTTGGTTGTAGCTGTCATTATTGTTTGGCAGGCCTGGGCTGGATTTGAACCCACCAGCTGGGGTTCAAATGTGGCTGGTGCCTTAGCCCCTTGAACTACAGGCGCCAAGCCTGAACACTCTTAACTGCTGTGACAAAAAAGATTTCTTTTCCTCTCTTTCTACTGGATATAAAATAAGAGTCAACTCTTTCTGCTACTTTCCTGTTTTGGAAGTTGTGTGGTCCTGAAAGTGGGTAATGAAATTGGGTAACTCGTGTGTTTTACAGAGTTTGAATGAAGATTGATGCCCCATATTTTTGAAATGGCATAAAGGGGGAAGCAATGAGAGCAGGGAAGAAGTAGATGCCTTATATGACCACCCAGCCAACCTGACTAACCTCTCTACATGTACAGCTCCAAGGATTACATGACTTCTGTGTCAAGTCCTTAACGTTAGGGGTTTCCTCCTTTAATCTGTCATCTTTCCTTCCTACTTTCCTTCCTTCCCTCTTTCCATTGTTTATTTATTTGTGTACATGTACAGAATTGAATCCATCAGAGTCCTGGGTCATAACGCAGCTGCATCATTGGTTCGTATGTTGTCTTTTATTTTATTCAGTTACTTAATTAGATATTTTAACTAATGTAATAAATACCTGAGAATTAAACACTTAATCAAAAGATAGTACCTTGATGATAACTGTGAGCAGGACACCAAAACCACTCAGCTCTTCTAGATGTCTCAGTTAAGGGAAGCCTGGACCTGCTAACTTGGCAAGAAGGTAAGAAACTCTTTTTGATGCTGCTGTTATTTTTTGGTTATTTTTTTCTTTAAGATGAGATACTTGGCTGGGTGTGGTGGCTCACACCTGTAGTCTTAGCACTGTGGGAGGCTGAGGTGAATGGATTGCCTCAGCCTCCCAAGTAGCTGGGATTATAGGCATCCACCAAAATGCCTGGCTATTTTTTTGTTGCAGTTGTACAGCTGGCCTGGGTCAGGTTTGAACCCACCACCCTCGGTATATAGGACCGGCACCCTACTCACTGAGCCACAGGTGCAGCCCTACATCATTTTTTTAATTACTAGAATTCTGGTATCTGGTCACTTTAGAAAAGTTTGGGTGTTCTTGGGTCTTCATACTTCCACATAAAAATTTTAAATATTCTTGATGGTGACTGTAGCTCAATGGGTGGGGTGCCGGCCACATACACTGAGGCTGGTGGGTTTGAACCCTGCCTAGTCCAGCTAGAACAACAATGACAACTGCAACAGAAGAAACGGCCAGGCGTTGTGTTGGGTGCTTGTAGTCCCAGCTACTTGGGAGACTGAGGCAAGAGAATCGCTCAAGCTCAACAGTTTGAGGTTGCTGTGAACTGTGATGCCACAGCACTCTACCCAGGGTGACAGCTTGAGAATCTGTCTCAAAAAAAAAAAAAAAAGTTTTTAAAATATTCTTACCAGGTTCCTTGAAAACCTTTTTGGAGATTTGATTGGGATTTGATTGATTGTTTGGGGAATATACTTGTCACCATTAATATTAATTTTTTCTATTATAAACATTTAATTTCACTTTCTTTCATACCTCTTAGTAAATTCATAATTTTGACTGTCGAGATATTGAACCAATTTTGTTAGATTTAACCATAGATACTTCATTCTATCTGATAATGTTATAAATAGTAGTTTCTCTTTAAGTTCTTCAGTTGCACAAAAATTCAACTGTTTTTTATGTATTAATCTTACATCCAGCTACTTTGCCAAATTACCTCTAGAAATTTATGTACAGATTCTACTGTGTTTTCCACACAAATAATTATATCATCTGAGAATAATGACAGTGTTATCAAAAATTAAACATGTGTCCCTGAGGGTGCATCAGAACAATGAGGGCAAGTGGTTTGAGGAAAAAGAAAGAGAAGTTTATAAATTTGCTGGCAAATGAGGAGGTAGGTAGACTCCCATCTTCAAGTACCAATGTCCTGCCTCTGAGCAGAAATATGGAGATTATAAGGGGGAGGTTTTAAGCTTCAGACTACTGGTGTTCAACTACAATTGATTGTTCTGATTGATCACATCTTTGGCTATCTTGTGATCTCTACCTGCTGTCATTCCCTGGAGCCATCTCCTACTGTACAAAGAACAAACAGCATGCACCTATCCCTTCCAACCACTGGGCCTGAGACAGAAGATGCAGATTTTAATTTCCAAAAAGAGTGAAGGAAGTTTTAGAGAGAGAGAGAAAAAAATTTTACCCTTTTTTAGGCCTTTTTCTCATCACAACATTTGTATTTTTTTTTTCCATTTGCTGTCCTTTACGCTGGGAAAGATTCTCCTTGACCAAACTTGATCAGGGTTTTCTGAACCCTCTTCTTAGCTAGGCTTCAACCTTGTGCTTTATCCCTAGCCTGCCTAGTCCAGTTTTAGCAAGAATCCAGCTGAGTCAATTTAACAAAAATCCTCCCTTTCCCCCCACATAGTCTAGCAGTACAAAAAAAAAAAAAGAAGAAGAAGAAAAGGAAAAGGAAGAAGGAAAAAGAAAGGAAGGAAGGGAAAGAGTTCAAAAGAAAGGGAAAGAGTTCCCCATTTTGGCATCTAATCACCCTTGATATTTCTTCATCTGTTCAAATTGCTCATCACAACCCTCAATATCCTATCACTCTGATCTACCTTCACCAAGAATCCTATTGAGTTGATCTAACAAGAATCTTCCTAACCTTGTATTTACTCTTAATAATTTTTCATTCACTGACCTTACCCTGCTCCTTTGCTATGAACCTGAAAGAAATTAGAAACATATTACTCCAAAATATGGCATTTTGATATGTTAGACTGACTGAAGAAGACTCAAGCTCTCTCTAACTTTCCCCACCACCACTACTATCATTGACTCTCCCCAAACTATTTAATTTCTTTTTAATCTACCAGAGATCCAGACCCACTAAGAAAGCAATCATTTTGTAGCTAAGGAGACAACAACCAAAGCAATAGACAACCTACCAATAGGAAAGGATATCTGCATATTTTGAATCAGGCAAAAGCTTAATAACTAGGATCTATAGAGAACTTAATTTAATCCACACAAAAAAAGCCAACAATCCCATACATCAATGGGGAAGAGAGATGAACAGAATCTTCTCTAAAGAAGACAGATGAATGGCAAGCAAACATATGATAAAATGCTCATCATCCCTAATTATTAGAGAAATGCAAGTTAAAACCACCCTGAGATATCATCTAACTCCAGCGAGAATGGCCCATATCACAAAATCTTAAAACTGTAGATGCTGGCACAGATGTGGAGAGAAAAGAACACTTTTACACTGCTGGTGGGACTGCAAACTAATACAACCTCTTTGGAAGGAAGTACGGAGAACCCTCAAAGAACTCAACATAGACCTCCAGTTTGATCCTGCAATCCCATTACTGGGCATCTATCCAGAAGAAAAACAAACAAACAAACTTTTATTATAAAGACATTTGTACTAGACTGTTTATCATAGCTCAATTTACAATTGCTAAAATGTGGAAACAGCCTAAATGCCCCTCAATCCAGGGATGGATTGGCAAGCTGTGGTATATGTATACCATGGAATACTATTCAGCCATTTAAAAAATGGAGATTTTGCAGCATTTGTATTAACTTGGATGGAGGTGGAACACATTATTCTTAGTAAAGCATCTCAGAAATGGAGAAGCATGAATCCTATGTATTCAACTTTGATGTGAGGACAATTAATGGCATGGTGGTGGGTGGAGGAAGGGGAGAGCAGACAGAGAGAGAAGGAGGGAGGGGGTGAGGGAAAGGAAAAGAAAAAAATAGAAAAAAAAATAGTTACTAATCTCACATAAATTGGATTTAATTTTGACCATAGTAATTATTTGAACAGTAATTTTTAATTCAACTTGTTAATATGTTGTTTAGGATAGTGCATCCTCATTTATAAGTGAAATATGTTTGTAATTTCTCTTTATAATAATATATTTTTTCCAATTTTAATATCAGGTATGTCTTGGCTCGGCACCTGTGGCTCAAGCAGCTAAGGCACCAGCCACATACACTTGAGCTGGCGGGTTCAAATCCAGCCCGGGTGCGCCAAACAACAATGACGGCTGCAACCAAAAAATAGCCAGGCGTTGTGGTGGGCACCTGTAGTCCCAGCTACTTGGGAGGCAGAGGCAAGAAAATTGTTGAGCCCAGGAGTTGGAAGTTGCTGTGAGCTGTGATGCCACATCACTCTACTCAGGGTGACAGCTTGAGGCTCTGTCTCAAGCTGTTATTGTTATTAAATTTTAAGCCTCTTTAATTTTGTGAAGGCAAAAACTGGAAACCAAATAAACACATGTACATGTATACAGAAAATTAAAAAAAAATTAAGAAAACAATCATTCTTTTCTTCTTCCTGTAAGACCAGAAATGTGACTACACCTAAACAGACTCTTTAAGAAGATAATGTGCCACCTCAGAGACGCATAAAATTCCAAAGGGAACTATTTATTAGTTAATCTTTGCTCTTTATCCATTCATCCACCCCAATAATTCTTTAATTCCTTATTTCTCCTCAACAGAATTTCTGTTTTTCCCCCTCTCATAACCCATTTTATTGGAAAGGCACATAAAGTTTCTGAACCCCATTGAGGAGTTGAGTCTTAATTTTCTGAAGGTTCCTGTGTATATATACTAAATTAAATATGATAACCTTTCTCTGATTAATCTGCTTCACTGTGAGTTGATTTTTTCAGCCAGCTTTTAAAAAGTTGAGCCCATCTCTCTCTCTTATGCAAAACCTCCATTTTAGTAGTAGTATCTCTTGAATTTCTTATCATCTTTCACAAGGTATTTAACAACACTTCTAATTTATTTTATTTTACTTTTTGAGACAAAGTCTTACTCTGTTGCCCCAGGCTGGAGTGCCATGGCATTACCCTAACTCACAGCAACCTCAAACTCCTGGGCTCAAGCAATCCTCCTGCCTCAGCCTCCCAGAGTGCTAGAATTACAGGTGCAAATTTTCTATTTTCTGTAGAGATGGAGGTCTCACTCTTGCTCAGGCTAGTCTTAAACTTCTGAGCTCAAGCAATTTTCCTGCCTTGGCCTTTCAGAGTGCTAGGAATACAGGTGTGAGCCACTGTGCCTGGTCTGTCTTTCCCTCTCTTAATTTTTGAAAATTTACCTCCTTTATTTCCGTTAGGAAGTTAGTAGTTAGACTTGAGCAGGGTGATGATGGATGCAGTTAGGTTATTGTAGACTGGTTTGAGGCTGATCTGAAGGTAGTGAGTTATCTCACTTGATTGTTAACAGTCAGTTACAGATTGAACTTCTTGATCTATTCTTTCCTCTCTTCTCACTACTGCACTTGATGAACCTTAAAAAAAGAAAAAGAATAAAAAAATAGATGGGTTTGGGTCAGGCTGACATGAACTATTATGGGAATGGGGCTAGTTAAGAGCTTGCAGGTGGCTTGCCTTGAGTAATGGGAATGAGGCTCGTCAAGACCTTGCAGGTGGGTTGTTTTGAAATAGAGGCTGATTAATGTCCTAGAGATTTTCTGATATGGTCAGACAGATGTGGTCATGTTGACCTAGGCTGTTTTAGAAACAGAGTTGATTAAGACTCTTGGAAATTTCCAAGAAGCAGCTGGAACCTCTCAAAATTGTGTATAAAACCCAAAACTGTGCTTTCAATGGAGCCTGCAGTCACTAGGATGGGCCTGGCTTGCTGCACAAGCTGTCAGTAGTTAATAAACCTTCCCTTTCTTGGTCTTTTCAACTACTTCGGTGATGACCTCAAGCCACCACCATGCTGCTCTAACATTTCTTCAAATATTATTTGAATTTCTCTTTAGGACTTGTATTATCTGGCATACAACTTTGTTTATCTTCCATATCACTTATCCTTGCTTATATGTTAGCGGTTCTCAAAGCATGGTCCTCAAACTAGCAGCCTTGGCACTACTTGTGGGCTTTTCAAAATGAAAACTCACATTCTTTCCCACAATCTAGTGAATCAGAATCTCACTATTCTTTAATTCAGAGTGTCTTAAAGTGGAATCAGCAGTCTCAGTATCACCAGGGAACTTGTTAGAAATGCAAATTCCAGGACCCCCACCGAAGACCAACTGCATCAGAAACTCTAAAGGTAGGGCCCAACAATTTACTTTAATGCACTTTCCATGTTATTCTGATCCATGTTTAAATTTGAGCACCATTGCTTTATTCAGCTCTTATATTTTCTTTTCTTTTTTTGTGTGTGGGGGGACAGCATCTCACTTTGTCAACCTGGGTAGAGTGCCATGCCATAACTCACAGCAACTCTTGCCTCAGCCTCCTGAGGAGCTGGGACTACAGGTGTCCACCACAACACCCAGTTATTTTTAAGAGATGGGGTCTTGCGCTTGCTCAGGCTGATCTTGAACCCACTTCAGCCTCCCAGAATGCTAGGATTGCAGGCATAAGCCACTATGCCCAGCCTCAGCTCTCATATTTTGAAACTTCCTACATTTTAATGTTTTTATGACCTTGCATTATATTCTTTTTTGTGTGTGTATGCCATTGGGTCTTACTCTGTCACCTGGACTAGATAGAGTGCAGTGTCATCATCATAGCTCACAGCAACCTCAAACTCCTGGGCTCACTCCATCCTCCCACCTCAGCCTCCTGAGGCATCTGTCACCATGCCCAGCTAATTTTTCTATTTTACTGTAGAGACAAGGTCTTGCTTGTGCTCAGGCCAATCTCAGACTCCCAGCCTCAAACAGTCCTCCCACTGAAACGGCCCTTACAAATTGATAAAGAGGTACAAGGTGAGAACTAGAGTAAAGGCCCAAGAAACACCCGGAAGGAGGAGGCTTTGCTAAAATAATGACTTATCATCAGCAACTGTCCCCTTATTTGGTTGATAATAATCACTGTTCCCTCTGTTTGCTTCTTTACCCTGGAGTTGCGCATAGCTGTCCATATGCTGTTATCACCTGCTTGGAACCCAGGGGTAGTTTTTGTAATAACTTCCAGGTCCTGCATTCTAGTGACAGACAACCACCCAGAGGGCAGAACTGACTCAATTGGTCTTGGACGCTCCACCCTAAATCCTGCATTCCAGTACCTGCCCCAGCAGACAGTGGCAAGTACCAAAGGACTGAGGGCTCCACCCTGAACCAGCCAATCAGGAGACTCTGATTGTCTAATCTTCTGCCCACCCAATGATCTTTAAACTCAGTCCCTCAATTAGTGGGGAGGTGGATTTGAGAAATTTCTCCTGTCTCCCCACTTAGTGTTATGAAGAATAAACTCTTTTTCTGCTGTGAACCCTTTTGTCTCTGAATATTGGCTTTCTCTTGGGCAGTGGGGAGATGAATCTGGCTGGGCAGCAGCCCTACCTCAGACTCCCCAAGTGCTGGGATTATAGGCATGAGCCACCATCCCCAGCCCTTTATTTTAATATGTTTATTAAGTTAATTATAAACTCTTGATCTATTTCTTTTAATATTTTGGCCTTTTTGGGTATTTGTAATCTATTGTGTTTTATTTCATTGTTGAAATGCTTGTGTTGGGTGGTGCCTGTGGCTCAGTGAGTAGGGAGCCGGCCCCATATACCAAGGGTGGCGGGTTCAAACTCGGCCCCGGCGAAACTGCAACAAAAAATAGCCAGGCATTGTGGTGGGCGTCTGTAACCCTGGCTATTCCGGAGGCTCAGGCAAGAGAATCGCCTAAGCCCAGGAGTTGGAGGTTGCTGTGAGCTGTGACACCATGGCACTCTACTGAGGACAATAAAGTCAGACTCTGTCTCTAAATAAATAAAATAATAATGAAATGCTTGTGTTTTTCAGATGTCTTTTTATTTTAACCTGCAATCGTGCTTTCCCCTTGGGTTATTCTTTACTGGGTGAGGCAGTGAATTTGGGTGAAGGCCAGACACTCCAGCTCAGGGATAGGAATATAAAGGATAGAAAAGCACCAGGCATCAGAATTCTGATCAAGCTGTCACCATCTCATACAGTAACAGAGCCAGGCTTTTCACCTGAGAAAAGCTGCCTTGGGACGAAGAAGCCCAGTTTAGATTCTGCTTCTTAGCCAGAAGGTTTGGAGGAAGATGGGAAAGCAACAGTATGAGGTCAGTTCGTCTCACCCACACTTCTCCCATAGACTTTAAGCTGTGATGTTCCTCCTGAGGACACCTGGACCTAAGGTGTGGAGACACTGTGTGTCCCAGAGCAATGGCACGGGTGAAGCCGGGGCAGAGCTCCTCCACTTCTCCTCCCGTTTCCTTCCTTCACCACCAAGCTCGGCTGCCTCCTTCCCAGATTCACCTTTAGCCCACTTTCAGACACCAAGCTCAAAAGCCCCCAGCCCGAGGATGGTTTCTGGCACTTTAGTCTTAGGGGAAGGAATCTAGGTTGGATTTGTTGGGTTTTCAAAGTTGGTACTACAAGCTCATATTGGCATGGCCCAGATTTCAAAGTGCTCTCTTATCTCATTTTATTCTCACACTCACCTAGGCGGTAACTAGGCAGGTGTTGTTATTTGTGTTTTACAGATGGAGAAATGGATTCTGAGAAGCAAATGACTCACCAAGGTCACATAGTAGTTGAGTGGCAGAGCTGGAATGTAACGGAGGGAAGGTCTGTAAAAAACAAAACGAAACAAACAAAAAGAAAAAACCAGGAAAAATGATTTTCATCTTTAAATGTTCCCTCACCTTTTTAGAAACTGAGGACTACATCCCTGTCTTTGACCTCTCCAGAACAAGGCCAAAGAAAATTTTTGTTCTTTGTGTGATAGGAAGTGGGTCAGCTGAACTGGAGATGGAGATGGAGGCCCAGAGCCTGGCTGGCAGCAGCCAGATGGCCGCCCAGGTGGGTGGAGGTCCTGGCTGTGTCTTCAGCAGAGACGGGATGATTAGAATCATTAACAGTAAAATGACAATAGGCCCTCCCTTATTTTTCTTTCATCTGAGAGATAATTGTTTTGAAGAACATCAATTTGGATTCATTTTTCTCATGATAACATCCAGGTTAACCATTTTTGGCAGAAAATTTGGTAGGTGATGTTTACAGATTGATTTTCAAATGCTAAACTAACCAGAAATTAACCCAATTTGGTCATGATATATTATTTTTAAGATAAACAAGCTTATGCTCATTAAGATATACACATTAAGTACATGAGTGATATTAGTAAGTAATTTCTTTTTTGCTAAGGGTCCTTTTCAGGTTTTAGTATCAGGGTTAAGCTGACCTAATTAAACAAATTCTATTTTTTGGCCAGGCAAGTGGCTCATGCCTATAATCCTAGCACTCTGGGAAGCTGAGGCAGGTCAGATTGCTTGAGCTCAGGAGTTTAAGACCAGCCTGAGCAAGAGCGAGACTTCATCTCTACTAAAAATAGAAAAATTAGCTGGGCCTTATAGTGTCTACCCGCAGTCCCAGCTACTCTGGAGGCTGATGCAGGAGGATCACTTGAACCCAAGAGTTTGGGATTGCTGTGAGTTCAGCTTATACCATAGCCTGGCAACAGAGTGAGACTCCTAAAAAAAAAAAAAACACCACCAAACAGTATGTTTTCTACCATATATTTTTTGGGGGTTGTGGACCTATTTTATGGTCCTATTTTGATCAAGTATTTTCAAACCTTTCTTACTTACTCACTTTTTTTTTTTTGAGACAGAGTCTCTCTATGTCACCCTCCGAGGAGTGCTGCAGCATCACAGCTCACAGTCACCTCAAACTCTTGGGCTTAAGCAATTCTTTTGCCTCAGCCTCCCAAGTAGCTGGGATAACAGGCACCTGCCACAACACCTGGCTATTTTTTGGTTGCAGTTATCATTGTTTAGCAGGCCTGGGCCAGGCACAAACCTGCCAGCCCCGGTGTATGTGGCCAGTGCCCTACCCACTGAGCTATGGGCACTGCCTATTTATTTTTTTTGTTTGAGACAGGATCTCACTCTGTTGCCCCGGGCTAGAGTGCCATGGTATCAGTTTATCTCACAGCAACCTCAAACTCCTGGGCTCAAGTAATCCTCCTGTCTCAGCTTCCTGAGTAGCTGGGACTATAGGTACCCGCCATGATGCTTGGTTAGTTTTTCTATTTTTAGTAGAAACAGGTCTTGATCTTGCCCAGGCTGGTCTCAAATTTCTGAGCCCAAGTGATCTTACCCACCTAGGCCTCTCAGAGTGCTAGGATTACAAGTGTGAGCCACCTTGCCTGGCCCACATTCTATTTTTGTTAATTTTCCTTTTCTCTGAGAGCATTCATGAATATTAGCATAATTTATTCCTTAAATATTAGGTAGAATTTACTGTGTGGTCATGAGCCTGGTATTTTGATTTTGTGGGAAAGTCTTAAATTACAAATGCAATTGATTTCTTACTTACTGCATTTTGGTAAGAGAGTATATTTTGTATGCTTATCATTCCTTTAAAATTTGTTGAGATTGACTTCATGGCTCAGCATATAGTCAATTTTGTTGTGTGTGTCACATGTTCTTGAAAAGAATAAGAATTCAGCTGTGTTGGGGCGGCGCCTGTGGCTCAGTGGGTAGGGTGCCAGCCCCATATACTGAGGGTGGTGGGTTCGAACCTGGCCCCGGTCAAACTACAACAAAAAATAGCCGGGCATTGTGGTGGGTGCCTGTAGTCCCAGCTACTTGGAAGGCTGAAACAAGAGAATCGCCTAAGCCCAGAAGTTGGAGGTTGCTGTGAGCTGTGACGCTATATCACTCTACTGGGAGTAATAAAGTGAGACTCTGTCTCAAAAAAAAAAAAAAATTCAGCTGTGTTTTAAGTATGTTGTTAAGTTTTTGATCATATTCAAATCTATACGATATTGAAGTTTTGTTCGATTTTTCTGTAATTCTCTATTTTTCTGTAATCCTATCAACCTTTGCTTTAAATAATTCACAATACATTATAACATGCATACAAATGTATAATCGTTAAATATTCCTGGGGGAGAATCTTTTCCTCCTACTCTTTTATCTTCAACTTTTCTGTATCCATACGTTTGAAATGTCCCTCTTATAAATGGCATATAGTTAGAGGGGTATTTGCTACTCAGTCTGACAATCTGCCTTTTAATTTGAGTGTTTCTACTTATTGTAATTCTGACATAGATGGATTTAAATATATCATGTTATCAATAATCTTATGTTCTTCTTGTTCCCTTATTTCTCCTTTCTTGCTTTATATGGAATTTATTTGAATATTTTTTCTTTTTAAAAAAACATATCCAGGGTGGTGCCCCTAGGTAGCTCAGTGGGTAGGGCACTGGCCACATATAGGGCTGGCAGGTTCGAACTCAGCCTGGGCCTGCTAAAACAACAATGACAACTACAAGAAAAAAATAGCCAGGTGATGTGGTGAGAGCCTATAGTCCCAGCTACTTGGGAGGCTGAGACAAGAGAATTGCTTAAGCCCAAGAGTCTGAGGTTGCTGTGAGCTGTGACGCCAAAGCACTCTACCCAGGGTCACAGCTTGAGACTCTGTCTCAAAAAAAAATGAAAAAACATATCTAGTTTGCCTGGAAACATTGAGTGTTTTTTATTCTATTTGCTACTTACCCTTCTATGGACTTAGAAATTATATATCATTTTCTCATTTTTTGGTGATTATGTAATTATAGCATATATCCTAGATTCCTTAAAATCTAACATTAATTGGGGTTTTTGTCCTCTTCCTCGTCAGTACAAGGACTTTAGAATACTTTGACTTCATTTGTCACACCCTGACTGAAATGTTAGTGCTGTGTATTTTAAATTTGTAATTTATCTTAAATATCTATAAATATGTATCTATGTCTAGATTAATGTGTTGATCTGATCAACATTAAATTAGATTTACATATATCATAATTGCTTTCCACTTTTCTTTGCTTTTCATTGCTTTTTTTTTTTTTTTGGCAGTTTTTTTTGGCCGGGGCTGGGTTTGAACCTGCCACCTCTGGCATATGGGACCAGTGCCCTACTCCTTTGAGCCACAGGCACCGCCAGCTTTTCATTGCTTTTTATTTCTTCCTTCCTTGTAGCATGCCCTTTTGGTGTTTTCTTTTAGTTCCTGATTCAGCAACTTTGTTTGACTGAGGACAAACTGGAGGCCACAGGTGTAGAGTGTCCCACAATGAGGTTTCCTGCGTTCTCAGAGGTGAAATTGGGGGAGCTCAGATGGCTCTGACTCCTCGGCCAGTCACATCTTTTAAAACTGTTGGGATCAGACACAGTGAAAGAGTAATCAATTGACGTGGATAGTTCAATCTACTAATTAAATGTTGCAAGACTAGAGGATGAATTGGCTTTCAACTACTGGCAGGCACAAAGCAAAACACCGTTTATCAATCAGTGACCGTCATGAAAATGTTCATTAGGAAAACTCACCCAAGCGACACAATAACAAACACACAATAATTCTACTAGGTAATACTAACTTGAACATAATAAAACATTGGCCACCAAATGCTGACTTATGCATCCTTGCTACTTTTCATATCAATCTCAGTGTCCTCTGTGAACTGAAATAGCTACCCCAAGCAATTAGAAATCCAGAGCTCATTTTGCAACCCCTGGAGAGAATAAATAGCAGCAGTAGCATAGAATTGGTAGTGGAACTGAGTGTGCGGGGGCAGAGATTACAGATAGGGAAGAAAGAGGGTTTGCAGAGAGCCTGGTCCTCTAACATTGTTCCTTAGAACAGAGAGACGGGTTCCCTGCCCCATCATGCCTCACACATGTGAGGCCTGACAATTAAGTTCGTGAACTCATCTTAGAAAAAGTGGTACTACCTCCTTGCTGAATATCACTATGGTCACCTTCAAAGTGCTCCCCCTTGGCCATCTGGTGACCATAGTGATATTCAGTGAGGAGATATATAGTACTGATAGCTCTATTAGCAATTTCACAAGGAAAGTTCCAAAATTGCTTTGAAGGGTCGACTAGGCATTGGTGCACAGCTTCCTAAGGGGAATGGGAATCTGCTCAATCTGCCAACAGCAGTGTCCCGTATTGCACTCCCAAAACAGCATCATTTCCCGGGGATCAGCCAGCTCCCGAGTAGCAGGTTGATTACATTGTATTGCATCAATCATAACAAGGGGAGCACTTTGTCTTCAATGGAGGTGACAGTTACTCTGGCTATGGATTTTCCTTCCCTCCCTGCAATGCTTCTTCTAAAACTATTATTCATGGGTTTACAGGATAGCTCATCCACAGTCATGGTTTCCCACATCACATCATTTCTGACCAAGGAACTCATTTCACAGCAAATGAAGTGCGGAAAAAGGGCGAGGTTCATTAAATTCATTGGGGTTCTCATGTTCTCCAACATCCTAAAAAACTAGCTTGCAAGAGTGAAGACTCAGGTATGGTCCCGGCTAGAAGGCATCAACCTGAGAGGCTGGAGAAATGCTCTGCAGACGCGGTGTTTGATATAAACCAGGGACCAGTATATGGTGCTTTATAATGGCATCGTTGTCCAGAAAGCAATATGAAGAAATAAAAGATGCAGAGATTACAAAGACGCAGATAAAACTGCCAATTTTCTCAGATGATGTGATTAAATATTTACAAGTCCAAAATAATTGACTTAGTTTTGGGATTTGCCAGTGAATTTAGCCAGTTGGCTGAAATCAAAGTCAGTATACAAGAATCAACTGAATTTCTAAGCATGCAGAACAGTTAGAAAATGAAAAATTTAAGAGGATATTATTTATAATAGTACCAAAATGTATCACGTACCTCTGAATAAACCTAACAAAATGTAGAACCCTCAAGGCATACTCTTCATTTCAGAACAATCTTGGAAAAGATCTTGGAATTTCCTTGCTTCTACTTGGAGTATCCTTTGATATTCTATTTGAAAATTGACAGTTTTTTTCTTGCTGTCTCTGAAAAATAATCCTCCGCCCCCTCTTCACAAAATGCTTAGCTTATAGCCTTATTTACTTGCTTGTCCTGCCCCAAAGACAGTCTTCCTGTATCACGCAGGTGGATACCATGCCTTCTCAGAGGACCAGAGGACCAGAGGACTCAAGGGACTCTCCATTTTCTTGAGGCTTCACTAGTAAACCTAGGGTCATTTCCCCAGTCCCTGAATGCATGATTGGGATGGATATACAGGCAGTTCCTGTTCGATTTAAGATTTTTTTTTCAATTTGAGTGGCACCTGTGGCTTAGTGGGTAGGGCGCCAGCCCCATATACCGAGGGTGGTGGGTTCAAACCTGGCCCCCAGCCAAACTTCAACAAAAAAATAGCTGGGCATTGTGGTGAGCATCTGTTGTCTCAGCTACTCTGGAGGCTGAGGCAAGAGAATCACCTAAGTCCAGGATTTGGAGGTTTCTGTGAGCTGTGACACCACGGCATTCTACTAAGGGTGATAAAGTGAGACTCTGTCTCTACTAAAAATAAAAATAAATAAATAAGAAAAAAAAGATTTTTCAATTTGGGCTGGCTGCCCATAGCTCAGTGGTTAGGGTGCCAGTCATGTGCTGCAGGGCTGGTGGGTTCGAACCTGGCCCAGGCCTGCTAAAAAAAATAAAACAAAGATTTTTCAATTTAGCTGGGCCCAGTGGCTCACACCTATAATCCTAGCACTCTGGAGTCTCTACTAAAAGTAGGAAAAATTATCCAGGTATTGTGGTGGGTGCCTGTAGTCCCAGCTACTTTGGAGGCTGAGGCAAGAGGATTGATTGCTTAAGCTGAAGAGTTTAAAGTTGCTGTGAATAAGATGCCACAGCACTCTACCCAAGGCAATACGTGAAACTCTGTCTCAAAAAAAAAAAAAAAAAAAAAAAGATTTTTGGACTTTACAAAGGTGCAAAAGCAATGCACATTCAGTAGAAACCATATTTTAAATTTTGGATTTTGATCTTCTACTGGGCTAATGATATGTGGTAGGGCACTCCCTCATGATGCTGGACAGAGATGGTGAGCTGGAGCGCCAGTCAGCCATTGTCTTAAGATAAACATTCAAGACTCTAAGTGTACTGTGTTGTCAGAGGACTTTCACAGCTCTAAGCTAATGTAAGTGTTCTTAGCCCATTTCAGGTAGTTTAGTCTAAGCTATGATGTTGAAGTAGGTTAAGTGTGTTGAATGTATTTTTGACTTATAGTAATTTCAATTTATGATGGTTATCTGAATGTATTCCTATTCTAAATTGAGGAGCATTTGGACTTGGCAACTGGAGCAACCCCCAAGCCCTTGGCCTAAAAGTAAGAACTATTACAGTAGAAGACAGTTTGGAGCCCCTGAAACTGTCCCTTCTCACACCTTCCCCCCAAACAAGATGATAAATTGGAGACAATACCAATTTCTGGAAGGTGATGGTGAGGAGTGGTGCCACTCTTAAAAATCTAAGGGATGCAGCAGTGGCAGTTTCTATCCACCATATCGCCTCTTAATTAGCCAGTCTGGCACAGACACCAGATGACAACTGGGGAATGGCTGCACATTATTGTAAAGCCAGCCAAGCAGCAGTCCCAATTGCAGGTGCAGAGCAGAAGGTGGTATTGTTGCTGGGACAGATTGGTAAGGCCTCAGCTACATGATATGTGCTTGTTAATTTGAGAGGTTATACTCATTTTTAATAAAATCAGAGAAGGAAATCAAAAGCAGTTTGTCTTTTTATGAAATGGATAGCAGTATTCTTTACTCTTTTGTTCTAGAGCTATGTTAACTCTCTTGGCCTGTGTCATAACTCAGTCTGCAGAGATCTGGACCATCTGGGTGCCTGCAGGATATCATAGTGATCTGTGATGTCCATGGCACAATGCAGGCTTGGCAGGAGAAGTTAGTGTGCTGGGGGCCTCCATAAGACACATGCTCTCAGGAGGATGGGAGACAAGCTCTCTGAAGATTCAGAGACCTGCCATTTCAGTAGAATGGATACTGGTTCCTGTATAGTACTCAAGGGTAGCCTGGAAAGAGCAGCAACAGAAAATCTTCTCATGGGCAGAACTCTGAGTGGTCAATCACGTTGTGTGGAAGGAGAAGAGAGGTGGTATATACAGGGTGGCCAAACAGTTCACGTGCAACTTTAAATTGTACATGAACTTTATGGCCACCATGTATATGGAGTCAAGAGTAGTGGGCTTGACACCCGTAGCTCAGTGGTTAGGGTGCCAGCCACATATACCAGGGCTAGTGAGTTTGAACCCAGCAAGGACGGGCCTGCTAAACAACAATGGCAGCCATAACAAAAATATAGCTGGGTATTGTGGTGGGCTCCTGTAGTCTCAGCTACTTGGGAGGCTGAGACAAGAGAATCACTTAAGTCCAAGAGTTTGAGGTTGCTGTATGCTGTGGTGCCACGGCACTCTACTGAGGGTGACGTTGTGTGCCTCTACCTCAAAAAAAAAAAAAAAAAAAAAAAAAAAAGACTCGTGGTGAAAGGTCTGGTT
Organism: Loris lydekkerianus; assembly: GCA_963574355.1. Taxonomy (NCBI): domain Eukaryota; kingdom Metazoa; phylum Chordata; class Mammalia; order Primates; family Lorisidae; genus Loris; species Loris lydekkerianus. The sequence continues at coordinate 32,101 of CAUYPK010035993.1, read as the reverse complement.
ATCTGGCCGGGAGTCTGAAAGTACTAGAACATCTGAGACAAATGAGAGATGAGATAGGGGCAAATGAATTGTTATATAGAGTAAATAGCACATATTAAGTTTTTGCATCACATTTTGATGTCCACCAAGAAGCATATACCACATAAGAGGCACCAAGTCAACAAAATGACTTGGCTGGTTGACATTAGCCACCTTTTGTCATCAGCTATCCCATAACATGCATAGTGGGCTTGTGAACAGAGTGGACACAGCAGCAGAGATGGAAGCAATGTGTGAGCCAACAGCAGGGACTCCCAGTTGCCAAGACAGTTGTAGCCAATGGGCCCTGGACTCCCTTATCTACAAGAGAGAACAACACTGGGCACCTGATAGGAAACTATTCCTTGAGGAGAGCAGTCACATGGTCAGTTGACTACCGTGGGCCCCTTCTATCCTGGGAGGACCAGTGATTTGTTTCCACAGGAACAGAGTGCCTGATCTAAGCGATGGGATTCCATAAAACATATTATCCAAGAGGGGAGCTGAGCACAGGGAAGATGTGCACGGGTGGCCCGTGAGCAGGAGACTGACTGGCTGCAGTACACTCCCACCCTCCAGAAGCAGTCAGCCCATTAGTCGGAGCACCTGCCGAAGGTGCAGGTGAGATGCCAGCCCAGACGGCGTGTCTGCAAGCAGGGGCGCCATTCCTCAGGATGCTGTATGTGCTCTGAAGCAGAGATTTCTGTATGGCACTGTGTCTCCATTAGACTTCTGGAGCCAAGAGGTGAAAACAGGTATGGCCCAATTTGCCTTCAATGACTCTTTGGAGAATTTTGTTCTTTCCATTGCTGCAACTTTGAGTTCTGCCGGGATGAGGGTGCTGGTCCAGTAATGGGGTACTTTGCCAAGAGACAAAGCAAGGCTCCTGTTAAATTATAAGCTATGACTGACACCTCAGCACCTTGAACTACTTGTGAGTGACAGGTGAGGAGTCACCATGCTGACAGGGCTAGTAGACCTTAGTCTGCAAGGCTCAGTAGGGCTGTAGGGCTGCTGTTCTACAGTGAGGCTGGGGAGGGCTTGTGTGGAACTTTGATATCCCTCACTGCTCCTTGCCTAGTACTAAGTGTGACAAGTGTAGCAGCCTTGGGCCAAGAGGATCATGGTTACCATGGGCTCAGAGGGTCAGTACAATACTCATTTATGCAGAAGTGTTAGATGAAGGGGAGTGGAATTTCTTCTTTTCTTTTTCATTTTGAGACAGTCTTATTCTGTTGCCAGTTTACAGTGAAGTGATTTGATCATAGCTCACTGCAGCCTCCTGAGCTCAAGTGATCCTGCTACCTCTAATTCCTGAATAGCTAGGACCACAATCTTGTGCCACCATGCCCTGTTAATATTTTCTTTCTTTTGTTTTTGAGACAGAGTCTCACTCTGTCATCCTTGGTAGAGTGCTGTGGTATCATAGCTCACAGAAAACTCTTGGACTTGAGTGATCCTCCTGCCTTAGCTTCCTGAGTAGTTGGGACTATAGGCACGTGCCACCATACCCAGCTAGTTTTTTCTATTTTTAGTAGAGATGGGCTCTTACTCTTATCTCAGGCTGGTCGTGAACTCCTGAGCTCAAGCAATGCATCTGCCTCCACCTCTCACAGTGATAGGATTATAGACATGAGCTACTGTGCCCTGCCTATTTTCATTTTTTGTAGAAATGGGGTATTGCTATGTTGTCCAGGCTGGTCTCAAACTCCTGGTTTCCAGCAATCCTCTCACTTCAGCCTCCCAAAGTGCTGGGATTATAAGTGTGAGACAGCATGCTCAGCCTGAGTGTAATCTCAGTAGTGGAGAAGAGAAATGATGAGGGTGGTGCCTGTGGCTCAGTGAGTAAGGTGCTGGTCCCATACACTGAGGGTGGTGGGTTCAAACCTGGCCCTGGCCAAACTGCAACAAAAAAAAATAGGCATTGTGGTGGGTGCCTGTAGTCCCAGCTACTCAGGAGGCTGAGGCAAGAGAATTGCCTAAGCCCAAGAGCTGGAGGTTGCTGTGAGCTGTGACAGCACAGCACTCTACTGAGGGTGATGAAGGAAGTGAAGCCACTAAAAAAAAAAAGAAAGAAAGAAAAGGAAAAAGAAGAAAAATGATGAGTCCAGTTGTGGCCCTGACAGAGTTGTAGTTTGCCCTGGTAATCTCACTCTTCCACATCTTCCCTAAGAGAGACCCATGGAATCCCTGGGGGCTCTGCACTCCAAGATGGACAGGTAAGTGGACCCACCAAGGGGTGGACGGCAACAGCTTTGGGGGTGTGCTGCTCAGCTGTCCCTTCAGAACACAGTGAGGAGGGCAGTCATCAGCCAGCTGACAGCCTCCAGCTACAGTGTCTTCAAGATCCACCACAGTGTGTAAGGGGGACATGGCACCTCCCAGCCAATGACTGAAGTTGGCAGGAGTACTAGGACCTTGTCCTTTCTGGCTAACACGGGTCTCTTTTACAGGTGATCTCACCCTGGAGCTCCCCGAGATGCTGGCAAAGGCTTTCTCAGAGCTGCATCTCAGCCCAAGGCTCTTCCCACTCACCCTCCTTCCTGGCTCTTCTCTTTTCCCAGGCGTGTGGCCTGAAGGTTTTCCTGCTCATTGCTCCTTTATGGCCCTCACTGACATCCTGCACTTCTAACACTAGCTTGGTGTTCAATGTCTATCTATTTTGGGACTCTGTCTTGGGACCAAGAGTACCCAAACTGTCACAGCCTCTACTTGACACCACAGAAATGAAGCAGCTACCCCGAACCTCACAAGCAGGGGTGCCATTGCATTCAGGAAGGAGCCACTTATTTCTATCTCTCCCTTATTTATTAAACCCCAATTTAAGGCCAGGTACTGTGGCTCATGCCTGTAATACCAGCTGTCTGGGAAACTGAGGCCGAAGGATGACTTGAGCTCAGGAGTTTGAGACCAGCCTGATCAAGAGAGAGAACTGGTTTCTGCCAAAAACAAAAACTAGGCAGGTGTTGTGACAGGTCTCTGTAGTCACAGCTACTCAGGAGGCTGAGGCAGGAGGATTGCTTAAACCCAGGAGTATGAGGTTGCTGTGAGCTAGTTTGATGCCAGGGCACTATAGCCTGGGCAACAGAGTGAGACATTGTTTAAAAAAACAAAAATAAGGGCGGCGCCTGTGGCTCGGTGAGTAGGGTGCCGGCCCCATATACCAAAGGTGGTGGGTTCGAACCCTGCCCCAGCCAAACTGTAACAAAAAATAGCTGGGTGTTATAGCAGTGCGCCTGTAGTCCCAGCTACTCGGGAGGCTGAGGCAAGAGAATCGCCTAAGTCCAAGAGCTGGAGGTTTCTGTGAGCTGTGATGCTACAGCACTCTACCAAGGGTGACAAAGTGAGACTCTGTTTTAAAAACAAAACAAAACAAAAAAGCCCCCCAAAATACTCCCCGCCCCCAATTTATAGGTATTGAAGAAGAGCAGAATATGTCAAAGAGTAATGTCTTTGTTTTCTGTCAGTTTATGCTGGGAAAACTCAGCACAGAGGTGTAGGTCTTTCTCTTTCCCCCACAAGTGGCAGCTCCAGCAGGGAAGGAGACAAACCCTCCCTGAGGGTGGTAACAAGAGGCGCTCCCGGGAGGCCACGCAGACCGCTCTGCCCTCTCCTCCTCACCAGTTCCCAGGAACCCTCCTCAGCGCCATCCAGCTGGATCCACTTTTAGGAATAAAAAGTATTTTTATGGTGAACTCAGAAAGGAAGCTTTTTACAATTGATTTTTCTTTCAACATCTCTCTTGTTTATCATGAAACAGGCATAGCAAAAGGATCATTTTTTGTGGAACAAAAACCAAAACACTAAATTTAATAACTCTTAGGAAGGCAAGAGAGAGATAACGGGGAAAGTCAACACTAAAATTCAAGTCATTTCTTCCAGCTCAGCACTTCAGCCTCCACGTGATCCTCTGGTGCTACTGACACCTGACATGGAGGCCCCTTCATGCTCTGGGCCTCCTCGTTTCCTTTGCCAGTGTCTGGCTAGAGGTGTGTGTGTGCACGCGTGCGTGTGTGTGTGCATGCAAACACGACCACTCACATGTAGGAGCCAGTATGTGCATGTGATGATAAACTTGAGGATAAGGGGAAGATGGTTGGTTATAAGACAATTTCGTACATGCCTTGGCTAAGGGGCTACAATCTGTGAGAAGACAGCGCTGAAGTCTCTCGACTCCGACTGCTGTGCTCTGGCTATTGCTGCTGCTCCAGAAACATTTGTTTAATTTTTTATTTTTTTGGTGGGGGTAGGGACCGAGACCGGCCAGAAGCCGGCACACGTGCTTCCCCAGATACCTTTTATGAGAGTGTTTCTGTGTATACTTCATGTTCCCCTCTAAATCTCCATGGAATGGTGATTTAGTTTTCCACCAGAGGTCTGAATTATTCATTCATTTTTTAAATATTTGCTGTGTGTGATTTTTCCTGAATGCCTTTGATTTTACCACCCTAACCTTTCATAGCCTCTGCAAAAGAAAGGAAAGCATTTTCTAGTAAAAACTTCGTTTACATCATATTTCTTTATTATAGTCAATAAATATACTTTTATATATGAAATCATCATGGAATTCATATTTTAAGGCACTAAGTCTCCAAAGTTAAGAAATCTATTACACTTCGCTCTTGAATTTCAAGCACTAGAACATAAGAAGTAAAACTAGCATTTTAATTTTGAATCTGCAGGCTTAAATTTAGTAGAATTAATTATGTACCTTCAGAACTCACAAGTAAGAAATTACCAGGCTAGAGGCTGAACTGATAAATAATCTTGACATGGTTTGATTATCACTCGGTGTATTCTTATTATTAATTTACTCTTTTATTTACAAATCTAAACTGAGTGCCGATTCTACCTGTAGAGAGCACAAGAGAGCTGTCAGCAGATGAGACACACGTCAACTCATTCTCTGTAATTCTGGAAGTTTATCTTGCTTTAAAATGAGAATCATTCATGTCTTGACCCTCTTACTGAGCACTGAATGTTTATCTGTGCACATTCCATTTCTCTTCCTGCTGGAATTTTCTTTGGAGTCGGTGGCGTTATCGAGCAATTCCAAGTGTCCTTCCTTCGACATCTGCAAGACAGGCACACAGAACTCTAGTTAGTCTGGTTAGTGTGTGTCCACCTCTAAGCCAGCAGCATCCAGGGGACTGATTTCATAGAGCAGCCCACAAACGAAAAACATAGCAAAGCCATACTAATTGTTCCTTTCTAACCTTATTAATATCTTCAATAGACATCTGAAATGTGATGTCAACATAAAATGTAGGCTTCCAAGTCAAAATTTCTTTTTTTTCATCTGCTCACTAAACCACAGAACCACTGTTTCAATTTCATGAAAATGTATGCCAACTTTGCTAACTCCAAAGTTTCCTGCAGTAAGGTTTTTTTTGGGGTGGTGGTGGTGGTGGTGCAAGATCCTTTTCAATGTTGGGTGGACTAGTTTTTATAGTTGTGATTCTGTCTTAGACTTGATGAGCTACTCTTGAACATCTTGATTCCTATAAGTGGTTTGTAGTGTTGGAAAAGACAGAAGCCATCCTGTGACCAGATCATTTGTTCTCTCTCAAGCAACCCGATGTTTTTCAATCATGAAACAGACTGTGCTGACTGCCCTGGATGGGCAGGCGGCCTCTAGGCACTGAATGTTCCTTTATGCATTTAAGTCATAAACAAATAACAAATTATGCAACAAACCCTCTCAAGTTTTTGCCTTTCTGTTTCCTAACCCAGGGTGCTCTTTCTCACACCATCAGCAGTGCAAGCAGAGAATGGAAAAGCCCTCTGCTGGAAGCACATCAAATGCAGAAACTAGGCCACTCAGTGGCAGACGGTTCCCAGGCCCCCGCGGCCATTCTAAGGGAGTCTGGAGCCGCAATGCTAAAGCTTCTGCTGACGGGAGAGAGCAGTGTGTGGAAATGGGAGGCAGGGTCAGATGGTCCTCAGAGCAAACAGGAGGAAGCTCAGGCCGTTCATTATCATCTCTCTCTGTGGGTCTGAGGGTTGGTTTTTCATTTCTGTTTTTCATATGGGAATGATTGTATAAGAATTGTTCTACTGTGGTGCCTGTGGATCAAGAAGTAGGTCTCCGCAGGATATGGAGAGGCTGCATGGTGGATTACATTCATAGTACCCAAAGACGGGTAAGATCACTCTGCATTCAGTCAACCTAAGACAGGGACCAAACCATTGATGTTTGTATCCCCATGACGGGTAAGACTGAAACTGCAAGGCAACCTAAGACAGGGGCTATGTTTTCTGCCATACAAAAAAACAAAAGAGGGAATTGTTGGGCCCTGCCATGTGCCTGAGGCCTAGTGCAACTTCCTGAGCCTGACTAGAAGCAGATCCATCGAGCTACTTCCGCGTAGCAACGACTCAGCAAGGCCAGCCCTGAAACTGCCTCTACCTAGATACAGCCAATGTGGTACCATGCCACTGGCCCAACCCTGTCACTCACCTCTTCCCCCACCTTCTTTCCCCACCCCTTCTCCACAATAAAAATAAATAAATAAATAAAATAAAATAATCCATTGCCTGATAAAAAAAAAACTCCAAAAAAGACTATCTCTGTGAGTAACCCAGGGGGGGTCCAGATTTCTTAAGCCTCTGGAAAAAAAGTAAGTCATTTTGAACTCACACTGAATTTACTTTGTGTGCTTGATGTAGGATATGCTTATTTTTAAATATTATCCTACAACAGAACACTAAAAGGAGAATAGACAAATATATTGTAGTTGGTCACTTTCATACCCTTCTCTCAATTATAGATAGAACAAGCAGACAGAAAATCAAGGCTATAGAATGCTTTTAACACCGTTCTATACACCAACTTGGTATAACTGATACTGATAGAATACTCTGCCTGTAGAGAGCACGGAACATGTTCTTTTCAAGTGTATCAGAATGTTTACTAAGATAGACAATATTCTGGGCCATAAAACAAGTCCAAGAAATTTTAAAGGATTCAAGAGAGTTCTGACCACAGTGGAATTAAACCAGAAATCAATACCAGAAAAGTTAAGTCACATATTTTTAAATATTCCATGAATCAAAGAGGAAATCAAAAGGAAATTACTTTTAATTAATTATTTTGAACTAAATGAAAATGAATACATAACAATTTGTGAGTGTCAGCTTAAGCATTATTTAGAGGGACACTTATAGCACTAAAGTGCCTATATTAGAAAATAAGGTGTCACAGCAATAACTTCAACTTATTCCTTAAGAAACTAGAAAAAGGGCAGTGCCTGTAGCTCAGTGGGTGGGGTGCCAGCCACATATACCAAAGCTGGCAGGTTTGAACCTGGCCTGGGCCTGCTAAAACAATGACAACAGCAACAAAAAAATAGCCGGGTATTGTGGCAGGTGCCTGTAGTCCCAGCTACTTGGGAGGCTGAGGCAAGAGAATCACTTAAGCCCAAGAGTTCGAGATCACTGTGAGCTGTGACACCACAGCACTCTACCCAGGACAGCAGCTTGAGACTCTGTCTCTAAAAACAAAAAAAAGAAAGAAAGAAACTAGAAAAAGGTTGGGCACAGTGGCTCATGCCTATAATACTAGGCAGGATTGGGAGGATTGCTTGAGCTCAGGAGTTTGAGACCAGCCTCAACAAGAGCGAGACCCCATCTCCACTAAAAATAGAAAAAGTAGCCGGGTGTGGCGGCAGGCACCTGTAGCTACTCGTGAGGGTAAGGCAGGAAGAATCCTTGAACCCAAGAGTTTGATGTTGCTGTGAGCTAGGCTGAGACCACAGCACTCTAGTCTGAGCAACAGAGCAAGACTGCGTCTCAAAATAATAATAATTAATGACTAAAAATAAATGTAAAAAGAGAAAAAAAATAAGAAACCAGAAAAAGAGGAAATGAAAACCAAAGTAAGCAAGAGAAATAATAAAGATGACAAAAAATTAATAAAATAAAAACCAGAAAAATAATAGTGAAAAATCAATGAAAACAAAACTAATCCTTTGAAAAATAAAAGTATAAATCACTAGCCAAACGGGTTAGAAAAAAAAATAATAAAGACACAAATTACCAATATAAGCAATTAGAGAGGGGACATCACTATAGTTCTTATAGATAATAAAAAAGATAAGAAAAGGATATTATGAATAATTTTATGCCAATAAATCAACCAATCAAATGAAATAGACAAATTTTTTGAAAGACACAAATACCAAAGTTTACTCAAGAATAAATAGGTATCCTGCTCCAGAAGCTATAGCAAATTAAAATAAAATTAAAAATAAATAAATAGATAACCTGAATATCTGGGCATGGTGGTGCATATCTGTGATCCCAGCTACACAGTTTGTAGGCACCATTTGAATGAACAAAAGATTTGAACACAGAGTTTGAGAAAGAAGACATATGAATGTCTAACAAGCACACGAAAAACTACTCAACACTATCAATGCAGTTCATTACACATAAACTATTATTCAAAAACACTCTAAAATTGAAAACTGGTTGCTTTTAGAAATTAGTAGAGCATCAACTCATTATAAAGACTGGTTAAAAAGAGAAAGAAACAAGCAATTATCCAGTCTTCCCATTTTATTTGTGCTTCTGGAAAAGAGAAGAGGGATTTTTTTTAATAGAACCATAGTCATAAATGCAGAGGGGGTAATAGAAAAGCAACATTGTATAATCTTGTATAATCCTCAATAGAAAATAAGAGATCTAGACAAAAATCACCAATGGTTGCTAAAATATTAGGTTAGAGGCTGATAAAGAATTTTATAATGGATAGAGTAGGTTGACCACATTTAAAATCACCAATCAAAATTAACATCCCTAAATAATGGGACAACCAGACTTTATGTACTTCCTGTTGCAATGCAATAGTGCACAGTAACATCTAGACTATATTTCTGGGGAGGTCAGATCGAGGGAGGGTGAATGGTGGGGTCACACCTATGGTGCATAATGCAAGGGTACATGTTGATCTATTAGTATAGAGTATAAATGTCTTAACACAGAAAGTAAATGAGGTATATATTAACCAGTGTGATGTACACATTCCTAATTCTATATGAAATCAGCACATTGTACCCATAAATGCATTAATGTATACATGAGCTACGTGTTTATGATTTAATAAATAAATAAATAATAAATAGAATATATTTATGGAGAAAAAAATCTGAGCATTACCAAGCTTCTAGATTTCATTGCCATTAGAGATTAAAGAACATGTTAAAAGAGGCTTTGACGATGGAATTAGCTAAATTTTGTGGGAAACGCTACAGGTCAACAACAAAAAAAAGTCATAAAAGGGACTTAGAAGAGAAGGAATTGGTATAGATTAAAAGAGACTTAAAAAATAGACCAATCAAGTCAAAGTGTAGAACTAATTTGGATCTGGGTTCAAACAAACCAACTGTTAAAATACCTTTCATGGATAAGTGTTGAAATCTGAATGCAGAATGAGATGGTGCTAAGTAATTGTTATTACTCTAGTTGAGCATAATAATGACACTGCGGTTATGCTTTTTTCTTTAAGTGGTTATCTGTTGAGTATACATCCTGAAGTATTTATAAGTCAAATTAAACCATGTCTGGAATTTCCTTTAAAATATTCCAGGGGTAGGGGCAAATGTTAGGGGAAGGCGAGATATGAGAACTATGTTGACAGTTGTTTAAAATGTCTGCATGGGAGTTAATTATACTATTCTACTTTTGCATTGTGTTTGAAATTTTCCATAAGAAAGAACTGGGCTTTGGTTTGACTTTGTTGAATTTTAAATGAGCCTGTTCCCTTATATCACAGTGCTCTTTATGTGACCACTGGGAATTCAACAGGAATGTCCCCTCCTTTCATTCATCCAGAGGCCATATACTCAATGTCTGTAGGGTATAAACAAGCGAAATCAATCAGAGGTAAAGAAAAAGCAAAGCAATCCAGCCAGTCAGTGGCAGCTGGCACCTACCTCTGTGGTGATTAATGGAGAGTGGCAGGGATGGTGGCAAACCAAAGGACACGTACAAATCCAAAAGAGGGGAACCATTGTTGCCATCTAGGAATAAGGGCTTCTGATTTTTCATTATAAACCAGAAATCTGGGCAGTTCTCTGAAATCTCCCAATATGTAGGCAAATAATTCTTTAAAAATGTAAACACTTCGCCAGTCAGTACTGGAAAGTCAAATAAAACTTGTCTGCAAGCTAGATTTATTCTACAGATGGCTGTTTTGTAGTCCCTGACACCACACCATGTAATGCATTATGAAATAATGCATTAATAATTGGTTGATATTCTTAGCAGCTGGGTCACTCTGCTGGCTGGCACAGCTGAGGATACACACATTTCAAAGCTCCACGTCTTTCATATGCAAACAGTTGTCAAGCCAGGCATCCCACGCATGGAACTTTGAACTGAACATAGACTTGCCATTATTTCTATTAAATTTCTATTAAACCAGATTGCCTATACTTTTCCTCCAAATGTCACTGCGTCTGCACTCCTTTCCAGCTCTGTGTCACCTATAGCTTTGATGAGCCATCTTCAACCAAAGCTAATGTCACCCTGGCATGTATCAGGCAGGCTTCCCTTCAGGCTGTTCAGCTATTAATTTAATCTTCCCCCCCTTGTTTGTTCATCTCATAATTGATACTAGAATTTCTTCTTCAGTAGGTCCTTGGTCTTGGGAATTCAAAGAACGAATCCACAGACCACAGATGAGTGGTAAAACAGGACCTATTTTATAGAAAAGATTACAGAGAAAAAGCACCAAAGTCAGAAAAAATCTCTCTGGCTGAGTTCTTTGTCTGAGGGTATATATATAGAGTCCAACAAATGAATGGATACAATCCCTCTGTTTCCCAGGCCTAAGAAACTTACATGAAATTGACCAGGTCTGGGAAATGTGGATTTCCTTGCTCAGCAGTAAGTGCCAGGGTAGGGAGACAAAGGCTGGGAGAGACACCACAGCACTCCCTGAGCTGGCAGCCTGGAGGCGTCCCCCACAGCAATCCTCTGGCTGCTTGGGCCACTGGAGCCTCCTGCACCCCCCCAGCCTCCAATCCACTGGTTCCTCTACAAGCTGCCACTGCACCAGCACCCCCAGGGCAGAGACAGCTGATCCTCCCCTCAGCTCAGACAGAGCTGGCTGGGGTGCCTCCAGCCCTTTATCAATTCTCCCTCTCAGAGTAGACTCTAACTGCTGTTAGGGAAAAAGGAGGAAGATTTAGTCTAACTGCTTCCTGTGAATTGGGTGATGATAAAAGGAGGTTCTTCAGAGGGAGGGCGATCCAGGGGTCTGTAAATAGAAACAGGTCTTGGACTGAAACCATCTTTACTGTCTTGAACAATGGAAAGTAATTTAGTCCAAGGGAGGTGAGTCTGTTGAGTTAGCTTTTGTAACTGTCCTTTGAAAGACACAAATCTAATTAGCACGTTAAAAGGCAAGGGTAGACCAGTGAGAGGAGGGGGTTAATTACAGTGTCAGTGTCAGGTTATAAATAACAAAAGTCAGTGATATTAAAAGAAAACCATATTGGCTCAGCGCCTGTGGCTCAAGCGGCTAAGGTGCCAGCCACATACACCTGAGCTGGTAGGTTGGAATCCAGCCCATGTCCACCAAACAACAAGGACGGCTGCAACCAAAAAATAGCCAGGCGCTGTGGTGGGCACCTGTAGTCCCAGCTACTTGGGAGGCGGAGGCAGGAGAATCGCTTAAGCCCAGGAGTTAGAGGTACTGTGAGCTGTGATGCCACAGCACTCTACCCAGGGCGACAGCTTGAGGCTCTGTCTCAAAGAAAAAAAAGAAAAGAAAGAAAACCATTATAACACTTCCCTTGCTGTCTTCTAAATAATAACTTCAAAATTTCTTTAGGCTCACAAGTGTAGGTGGACCATGGTTGATTCTCTTCATAGTCTGCTTCTGTAGGGGGTGGTAGGTTCCAGGATTTTACTCATGAATGATGTATCCAGGAATCTAGTCCCATAACTTCAGCAGCTATAGAAGAAGATAAGATAACAGAAAAGGTACTCTGGCCAGGTGTGGCTCACATCTATAATCCTAGCACTCTGGGAGGCTGAGGCAGGTGGATTGCCCTGAGCTAATAGGTTTGATACCAGCCTAAGCAAGAGTGAGACCCTGTCTCTACAAATAGCCAGGTGTTGTGGCAGTCATCTGTAGTCCCAGCTACTCAGGAGGCTGAGGCAGGAGAATCACTCGAGCCCAAGAGTTGGAGGTTGCTGTGAACTATGATGCCACAGTACTCTACTGAGGGTGACAAAGTAAGACTCTGTCTCAAATAAATAAATAAATATGGTGGTGCCTGTGGCTCAAAGGGGTAGGGCACTGGCCCCATATGCCAGAGGTGGCGGGTTCAAGCCCAACCCCAGACAAAATCCGAAAAAAAAAAAAAAAAAAAAAAAATTAAATAAATAAATCACACCCATTAAAAAAAAAAAAAGGGAAAAGAAAAGAAAAGAAAAAGGACCCTCCTAACTTGGGGTCAGAAAAGATGAATTGGAGGGAAGAGTTTTGGTGGTTTTTTTGTAGTTTTTGGCCAGGGTTGGGTTTGAACCCACCACCTCCAGCATATGGGGCTGGTACCCTACCCCTTTGAGCCACAGGCATCACCCAGAGGGGAGAGTTTTGGTCATAACTAGATCTCCAGGAGAGAAAAGCTCTTTTAGTGTTGAATGTGAAAATATAGTTGGGAGGTTTTTAAGGATTTGTTGAAATTTATCAAAGAAGTAATATGTTTTACTAATTCTGTAGTTTCTTGATCTAATAATAAATAATTAGTTAAAAAAGGACTTTCCATATAATAATTCAAATGGGCTACAACCAAGTTTCTGAGGTAAATTTCTTATTCTAAGGAGAACAATGGAAGGTAATTTAGTCTAAGGGAGATGAGTCTCTTGAGTTAGCTTTTGTAACTGTCCATTGATTTTATCATTCATTTTTCTTACCTTCTCAGAGGATTTAGGGCCTCGAGGAACAGTGTAGATGATATTTTATGCCCAGAGCTTTAGATATTCCCTGTGTAATAGCTGCTTTGAAGGCTGGCCTATTATCACTTTGCAAACTCTGAGGGAGTCCAAACCTTGGGATAATCTCCTATACTAAAGCCTTTACAACTTCCTGGGCCTTTTCTGTCCTGCAAGGGAACGTTTCAACCTAATTAATAAAAGTATCCACAAATACCAGCAAATAGTGTATACCACATATCTTAGGGAAATGAGTAAAATCTATTATATTTGCTAATCTTCACCTGGATGTTTACTTTGTTTTGTATACCTGGGGGAGCTAGATAGTGATTTGAAGGATTGTTCCTCTGACATACCTCAGAAATCCTTATTACCTTTTTATGGTTTTAAATAAGTTCTTCCATTAAAGAGAGCTTTAGCCAATTGATAGATACTTTCAGTGCCAAAATGAAAAGACTGATGTAAAGTTTTAAGTATTTTCCATTGACTTGCAGCAGGTAATAGCAAAAGTCCGCGTGTATTTTGTAGCCAGCCTGATGGAAGGAGTGAACAGTCCCTGGATAAAACCCATTTCTTTTCTGGGGTATATTGAGGTGCATGATTTCAAGTGATCCCTTCCAAATGAGGGGTGCCACAAGGGGAATTTTTCCCTTCTCTGCTGCCATTTTAGCCTCTTTGTCGGCAAGTTGGTTACCTTCAGAAATATCATCTAAGGTTTTTTGGTGTCCCTTACAATAAATAACTGCTACTTCTTGTGGAGCAAGGCTAGCTTGTAACAACCTATTTCAGGATGATATTTTACAGGTGAAGCATTGGAAGTTAGGTATTGTCCTTCCTTCCACATGGCAGCATGGGCCTGTAAAATGAGGAAGGCATATTTTGAGTCAGTGTATGTCCTGACTCATTTGTTTCTCCCAACTTCTAAAGCACGGGTTAAAGCTATCAGCTCAGCTAATTGCGCTCTGGTTCCTGGAGAGAGAGACCCACTCTCAATCACAGCTTACGGAGTAACTACAGCATAGCCTGCTTTGAGAGTTCCTTGTTCTATGAAAGAACTTCCATCTGGATACAAAACCATGTCTGGATTGGGTAGAGGAGTTTCTTGTAAGTCTTCTTTAGCTGTGCCATAATCTGTGATAATATAGATCTGTGCCATAATTTGTTGGCAACCATGCCCTATTTCCTCACTGGATTCAGACAGGAAAGTGGCAGGCTTCAAAGTGGAACAGGTGTGTAATTGTAGTACCAGGCCTTCTAGTAATAAGGCTTGATATTTAAGAAGGCAGTTATCTGATAACCAAAGATTGCTTTTTGAATTTAAAAGTTCAGTAAGATCATGAGAAGTGTAAATAATTAGGTCTCTTCCTAAAGTTAGCTTAGTTGCTTCTGGGGTTAAGAGGGCTATAGTTGCTACAACCCTGGTCATTCCCTGGTCACAGTGTCAATTCTTTACTAAGATAAGCTACAGGTTGTAAAACTGGACCCTGGTATTAGGTCAAAATTCCCCGGGCAATTCCACTCACTTTGTAATATACAGATAAATCGTGGTCCAATAGGAAGACTTAAAGCAGGGGCCTGTAAAAGCATTTTCAACTGTGGGAATGTCTTATCTGCTTCTGGTTCCCATTCTAGAGTGACCAGGCACTCTTTTTGAACATTTTTAATTAAAGAATAGAGTGGTCTAGATATTTGACTGTATCTAGGAATCCAGAGTCTACAAAAGCCTGTGATTCCTAAGAAGCCTCAAAGCTGAGAATTCAAGGTTTAGGGTGAGCCAATATTGGTTGTATTCTTTCTTTACCCAAGGCTCTCTTTCCTTGTGAAAGTTGGAGACCTACATAGTGCACTTCAGACACACAAAATTGGGCTTTAGCCTTGGAAACGTTGTACCCACAATCAGCTAGAAAGTTTAATGATGCTCCCAAAAGAAGGTCATCTACATACTGAATAAGAGTCACTGTGGGGTGTGAGAAAAACAACTCAAGTCTTGGACTAAGGGTTTTGCAAACAGGTGAGGGCTATTCCTAAATCCCTGAGGTAACACAGTCCACGAAAGCTGAGTGTTGGAGTCAGAGAGGTCTTCAAAAGCAAAAAGGTACTGGAATTCTCATGTAGAGAAATGCAGAAAAAGGCTAGGACTGTGAAACAGGCAGCTTTTTCAGGGATTTGAGATAATAAAGTATCCAGATTGGGAACTATAGGATGGAGAGGAATGACTGCTTCATTTATAATGCAGAGGTCTTGTACTAGTCTCCAAGTTCCATTTGGCTTTGGCACTCCTAGAATAGGAGTGTTACATGGACTACTGCAAGGTAGTAATAATTTCTGTCAGCACCTGTAGCTCAGCGGCTAGGGCGCCAGCCACATAGACCAGAGTTGGTGGATTTAAACCCGGCCCGGGCCTGATAAACAACAACGACAACTGCAACCAAAAAACAACTGGACATTGCAGCAGATGCCTGTAGTCCCAGCTACTTGGGAGGCTGAGGCAAGAAAAATCACTTAAGCCCAAGAGTTTGAGGTTGCTGAGAGCTGTGACGCCATGGCACTCTACCAAGGGCGATATAATGAGATTTTTCCTCAAAAAAAAAAGGAAAAGAAAAAAATTCTATTGCTTTTAGATTCTGTATTATGGGTAATAGCCCATTCTTAGCTTCTGTTTTTAGAGATTTTTTTTGATTGGAATAGATGGTGGGATTTTCTAACCTAATTTTGGACTGGTTGAGCACATCTTGTTCTTCCCACCTGTCCCTCCATAGCCCACACTTCTGGGTTAATTTCTGTCTCTAATAAGGAAAGGCATCGTATAGGTTCTTGTCCCAGATTCATATAAATGCTTGTTCCCACTTTAGTTAGTGTGTCGCTCCACAAAAGGGGGGCAGGACTTTCAGGCATGATTAGGAAGGTATGAGAGAACAGCCAGTCACCCCAATTGCAGGTTAAAGGCTAAGAGAAAGATTTGGTAATCAGCTTTCCAGGCATCCCATGTATAGTTACAAATTTAGAGGATAGAAGACCAGGGGTTAGAGAAGAGTGCATAAAAGGTTGCTCCAGTGTCCAGAAGAAATTCTGTCTCCTGGCCCTCCACTATGAGGCACACCCAGGGCTCTTGAGGGGTGATGACACAAGCTGGAGTCAGGAGACTCTGCCTCGTGACACCCTCAGTCCAGTTTGTGGGCTGATGGGTCACTGTCCTAAAAGGCCTTCGCCTCTGAGGACAGGCTGCCCTCCAGTGCTCACTTTTGCATTCTGGCCAGGGGACAGGTGGCTTGTCCAGCAGGTGGTGCTGCTGGGCCAGTGGGGAGGGGGAAATCTCTCTTGAAGTGGCCAGTTTGACCACATTGGAAATACTTGTTCCTGGCTCCTCTGGCTTTCCTCTGCCCCTGAATGGTGCCTGTTTGTCAGAATCCCATTACTAGAGCTGTCATTCTTTGTTTATTCCTTCTTTCTCTTTTCTCCTCTTCCTCCTCATCTCATTTATAAAACATGGCTGTGGCCTTTTTAAGAAGATTCTCCAGGTTATGATCCAGGCCTAGAGCTAATTTCTGGAGTTTTCTTCAAATGTCTGGGGCTCAGACATTCGATATGATGTTGATACCTGAATGATAAATTTATCTTTTAAAATAATTTGACCCTCTAAGGAGTCAAGTGAGAACTGTATGTTCTCATCGACTCCCTAAGCTGCCCAAGAAAGGCTGAGGGACCTTCATTTTCCTCCTGGTAAATAGTAAACAACTTAGAATAATTCCTAGGCTTTTTCTTGGATTGATGTAAACCTTCCAGGATCCATGTTAGAAAATGTTTATGCCACCAGTCACCTTGTTTCTCAGGGTCCCATTCGGGATCCTCAAAGGGAACTGCCTGTCTTCCCATGGGGTGTCTGTCCCTTTCCTCAGAAGACATGCTGCTATCAGTAATAGACATGAACCACAAATCACCCCATTTCCTAGCCTCATCCAAGACTTCATTTTTCTCATTAAAAGTTAAAGTTTGATCTAGTGGTAGCATTGCATCTCTCCAAGAATGGTCAAAGCTTTGTCCTAAACTTTGGAGGACATCTGTGTACTGATTTGGTTCATCAGAAAATTTTCCCAAATCAACCTTAATTTGTTTTCAAATTTCCAGAGAAAATGGAGGGACTACTCACACCTTTCCCCTTTCACCACCCTCAGCCTCAACCAAGGGACACAAAGAAGGAATCAGTTGCTTTCTGGGTGTCCCAACAGGAACAGAAGAAACTCTTGGAACAGACTTCTTCTTTGGGGTTTCTAAAGCACGGAGAAAAGTGTGGGAGAAGTAGATGTCAGGCTTGAAGTAGGTGATGACAATGCCTCTCTCAAGAATCCTTTGTAATTTCAGGAAGTTATTAGACCCAGGAGAGCTGAATCTATCTGACAGGTTTTACACAGTTGGGGGTTGTCCCTGAGAAAAAAGAAAGCTTACACATAGGGCACTTCAGACTACTTCTCTTCTTTATAAAAAATACCTAAATGAAAAATGGTATCATAATTGAGAGTACCCTCTGGTGGCCACTGTTCACAATTGTCAAGTTGATAGTGAGACCAGGCCTGGGTGCAGAAGAAAACCATACATTCTTTTTTCAGTGTCTGGGGATCAAACATGTCCCAGTGCTTCAGAATACAGCCCAGCGGGGTATTCTCTTGGCAACAGAATGTGTTACCCATCTGTGGGAAAGAATAAATGTCCAGCGCTTCAATCAATTCCACTCTCTGTGTTCCTGGGTTGTCAAAGCATCCTCTGACCAACCCAGGAAGCCTTCCAGCCAAACAAAAGGAAGCATCCTTCCAATGCTTGGGGAAGAATTCCTGAGGACAGTGGCCTCCTCAGCCCCTGCGCTTGTCTGGATTTAGCCACAGTTACCAGTGTAGCACTTTGTACCCTCAGGCTCTCCTGTGCTTATTGCATGACCGCAGCACAGCCTGAGAAATCAGGTATCTGGGAGCCTGGTCCCACCTAATACGTATGCAAGTTTTGCCCCCTTCTGCACCTGCTGTTAAGTATATGCCTGTTAATCAAAATGGGGATGAACCTCACCCCAGCACGGTGCTTACATGTGTAACCCTTTACAATTTTTACAAACTTTTTCTAAATTCACAGTAACAAAGAAAATAGGCTTTCTATCATGAGCAGGTCTTAAATGCTATGTTTTCCAACCTCTTTCTCTTCCCTGGAAGTTAGCAAGGCAACAATAATTTGTTTTTTTGTTTTCTTGTTTGTGAGACAGTCTCACCATGTTGCCCTCGGTAGAGTACCATGGCGTCACAGCTCACAGCAACCTCAAACTCTTGGTCTTAAATGATTCCCTTACCTCACCCTCCCAAGTAGCTGGGACTATAGGCACCCACTACAACATCCAGCTATTTTTTTGTTGCAGTTATCTTTGTTGTTTAGCTGGCCTGCACTGGGTTCAAATCCTCCAGCCTGGGCTACAGCGGGTGCTGCCCAGGGCACCTATAATTAAACTCAGTAACAAATCAGGTTTGAAAGACACTTTGAAATTTTTGCATTAGAATTAGTTACAACTACCAGAAATCTTAGAAAAACATGGATGTATTTTAAACTTTCCAATTTACACCAATAGACCAGAAAAAATCAAATACCCAGGGTCATTTTACTTGCCTTTCTTCATGTTTAAAGGTTTTCTTTCTTTCCTTTTTTACTTTGAAGAAAAGATTGAACTATAGCCTAGGGTTTAGGGCTATTTTTGCCTTGGGGGGGGTTGCCCCAGGCTTCTCTTCATAGGCTCCTGGTCGCCCAGAGCAACCACATAGGGGAGTCATTTTGCCCTTTGTTTGGAGCCAACTGCTAGGTCTCTGTTAACACGGTTCAGCTTTTTTGCTCAAACATTCAAAAAGCCAACTGAATTTAATTTTGTAATGAAAGGCAATAAAAAGGACCTTACAACACATCTACAATATCTGAACCACACTTACAACATCTGAAAAATACCAGAATAAGTTGGTACAAACTTAACTAAATATATAAAACAATCCTTTACCAACATTCAAACAAAACACGCAAACTACAAGGAAAGAGAGAAAAGCAGCAGGGGTCTATAGAGATAAATAGAAAAAGTATGGGACCATGGAAGAGAGGAGAAGATAGTAAAAGAGCTGGAAGAGCACGTATTTTCAGAAGGCCCTCCAGTGCCCTGGGGTCAGAACCATTCTGGGGGACCCCAGGAACTCTGGGTGCTACCTCTTTGCTCAGCTCTCAACTAGAGAAAAGGAGAGGATACAAAACAGATTCAAAAGCCTCCCAAAATTCCCTTTGGCTCCTTTTTTGGAGTCCAGGAGATTAAAAAGTTCATTCTCCAGCAGCCTCTTACCCGTGACCTGGAGGTAAGCAGTGGCACTATGCACTTTTACGGGTTGATGGGTATCAAAATTATTAGGCTCCATTATTATAACTATAGAGAAAAATAGGATAGAGGTAAGTGGTTAAGTGGTCCCATTGCTTACTACAGATCCCTGTCCCTGTTCGAACCTGCCAGCCCTGGCCTATGTGGCCAGAGCCCTAACCATTGAGCTATGGGCACCGAGCTCACAGAAACAATATTTAAGAATAGCCCCATATACCAAGGGTGGTGGGTTCAAACCCAGCCCCAGCCAAACTGCAACAAAAAAAAATAGCCCGGCATTGTGGTAGGTGCCTCTAGTCCCAGCTACTCAGGAGGCTGAGGCAAGAGAATCGCCTAAACCCAGAAGTTGGAGGTTGCTGTGAGCTGTGATGCAACAGCACTCTACCAAGGATAATAAAGTGAGACTCTGTCTCTAAAAAAAAAAAAAAAAAAAGGTATAAAAATAAATATAAATTTTAAAAAAGAAGAAGAACATTCTAACAATGAGTTATCAAAAAATGAAATGGGTTGCCTTGAGAGGAAATGAAATTCTGATGCTAGAAGTTTTCAAATAGAAACTGAAGTTTTGTAGAAGGGATTCCTCAGATAGGAGGCTGGACAGAATGATCTTTCATTCATTTATTTTGTCCATGTAGGAAACCTGTTCTGTGCTCAGCTCTCAGAAGTCTTGTGGTCTGTGAGTAATCTCTAAAGCTCAAAAACTTGCACTTGACAAGTCTGATCACTTTTATGTTTTGTACATTTAAAAATAAATTCTCATACCAAAACTGCAAGATGTTGGTGCAATTGTGGAGAGAAGGGAACACTTTTACACTGCTGGTGGGATTGCAAGCTAGTGCAGCTTCTTTGGAAAGAAGTATGGCGAGTTCCATTTGACCCCACAATCCCATTACTAGGTATCTACCCAGAAGAAAAAAATTACTTTAAAAATTACAAAAGGACATTTGCACTACAATATTTATCACTGCTCAATTCACAATCTCCCAAATGTAGAATCAACCTAAGTGCCCATCAACCCATGATTGGATAAATAAACTGTGGTATATATATACCATGGAATACCATTCAGCCATAAAAAAAATGGAGACTTTACATCTTTTGTACTAACCTGGACTGATTTGGATGACATCCTCCTAAGTAAAGCATTAAAAGAATGGAAAAGCAAGTATCCAATGTGCTAATACTAAGATGAAACCAACAAACAACTATATTCCCACATGAGAGAAAAACACAACTACATTCAAATGAGGAGGAAGGGAGGAAGGGTGAAACAACAAAAGGGAGGGTGTTGGATGTGCTACCATCAAACTGGCACAATGTAAGGGTATATGGCACAACTCTGGGGTGTAGGGCTCAACCACAACTTGGACTCTACTTACGAAGCACAAACAATGCAACCTGTTTATACCATTATATCAATCTGAAATAAAATAAAAATAAAAATAAATTTATTAAAAAGCAGTTTTCAGGAAATTTTCTTCTGAAAATGCCAACTTTTCTCCATTATTCAAAAATGGAAATAATCCATTTTGGAATTGTTATTCAGTGATAAGAAGAAATGAAGTAATGATACATGGCACAATGTAGATAAATCTTGAAAAAACGGTTTAAGTGAAAAAGGCCAATCACCAAAGACTGTACAACCTATGTTTCTATTCATAATAAAGGTCCAGAGAAGGGAAATCTACAGAGACTAATAATAGATTAGTAGTTGCTCAGAGAGGGGGGCATTGGCCCCTGGAGGCAAGGGCAGGAGGCTGGGAGGATAATAACTAAAGAATAAAAGGCTTCTTGAGTTGGATGAAAATGTTTGAAAATTGACTGTGGTAATGGTTGCATGGATCTGAGAATATACTACAAGCCAGTCAGTCGTACACTTTAAATGGGTGAATAGTATGTTATGTGAATTATATCTCAATAAAGCTACTTTTTTTTTTTTTTAAAGAAAACAAGCTTTTCTTTTCTTTTCTTTTTTTTTTTTTTTTTTTTTTTTTTTTTAGCTAGCTGTAGATTTTATTTCTTTCCAGGCATGGGCTGGATTTTGGCTCAAGGGCAGGGATGTCTCACCACCATCCCCTGAGTCACTGAGCCACTAGCGACCTCCTGGCTCTGGGCGCAAAGGGGCGCCAGGCCTGGGCGAGGTAGGCGCCTTTCCCACACCTCAGCGGGCGAGGGGTTCCAGGTTCTGAATCTGGGGGTGGGGCGGTGAGAGCATCTGAAAGTTGGGGCTGTTGGCTGAGGAGACCAACAAGACACCATCCTCCCTCCTCTTCCTTTGAAATTTCTAGGTCTTCCTTTTCATTGGTGTGGACAGAATTTCTTTCTGCAGTAGGTCCTTTGTCTGGGGGATTTGGAGAAACAACCCACAGACCACAGAGATCAGTAATAAGACAGGGTTGATTAGATAAAGTGATGGAAGGAAAGGCACCAGACTTCTGGCAGAGGGGAAGACCCAAGTGGGAAGTCTCCACGAGGGTTCTGTGGTCTAGGGGTATAAGGTCTTGAGAATTAAATTTGGCCAGGACTGGGTAGGGGGGGAGACACCTTTTCAAAGTTAATGAGCTTGTTAACAATTGAATGAATGCAGTCCTCCTTACCCCCAGCTCCGGGCAAAAGGACAGGACGTTCCTTTTAGACGAGGCCCCGGTGGCTCACTTGAAATTGCCCAGGCATAGGAAATATAGGGGGTTCTCAGTCCATCCCCCAATGGGGGGAGGGAACCCTGCATCACCGGTCCGGGTAGTACTTCCATCCAGAATAAACGAACTCTCAGGTCCACAAAAACAGTAACAAACCATCCTTTTGACGGAACATGTCCAGAAGTCCCCCAACTAAACTCGCTCCGCCACATCTCCTGGCGACCTGGGGCAGGGCGCGTCCACCCACCACTTGGCATGACTTCCTGCCCCCCGAAAGAACTTCCGAACTGGGATACGTGACCTGCCACTCGGTGGCCCTAGAAAACGTCTCCTCCGCTGTCTGCCCGCTAATCCCACCAGTGCACACTGACGGCAGGGAGAAAGGGCACGGCACCAGGAGGGAAAACGCCCCGGCGCTTTCCTCAAACTCTGCAAATCTGCCCTAGGAGGGCGGGGTGCCTCGGGGAGGGAGGCGGGCTCGCAGTCTAGGGGTCTCTGCAGACCAGAGGGAGGGGGCCAGAGCTCGGTATTACTAGTTACACGGTATCACTAGCCCAGCCCGCTCGGGATCGCCCCACAGCTGCACTCGCGCCCCCGCGCCGGGCCTCGGGCCCCAGCTGCCAGAGTGGTCTGCGGTGCTCGGGCCCCGCCCTGGGGCGAGGGGCCGCGGCCTGGCCCCGGGGCCTCATCCGGGGCAGGGAGCTCCAGCTCTATCTGTGGAGTGAAGCGTCTGGGATAGTCGACCCCGCGCCCAGCCGGGGCCTCACCACCACCACCATCACCACCGTGCAGCGCCCGGCACCTCCGGTCCGCACCTGCGGATCTGTGGCCCGGGCCTGGCAGTTAAAGGACTCGCCAAAGAAGAAGGACGTGGAGGGAGGAGAAGGTGGATGCCCGAGTTGGAGCGGCTGCCTGTTGATCCGGGGAAACAAGTAGCTTGGAAAACGGGTATGAGGTGCCATGGGGAAGCAGGTTCCACTGCTTCCTGCCTGCGGCCGAGCAAGACGAGCAGCAGAGCAGTTAGGGACAGAGATAGAGAAGCCTTAAGAGTAAGAGAGACTAACTCCTTCGGCAAGGAGTAACATAAAAGGAAATGCCGACAGCCAAAAGATTCGTGCTCCAGGTGAGGCTCGAACTCACAACCTCGGCATTGCTCGGCATGTACTGCTGTATAAGTACCGCGCGCTAACCGATTGCGCCACTGGAGCTCCGCTAAACCGGCCTCGCGAAGGCTCTATCAGGGTACGCTCAGGCCTGAGCGGGCCTCGGCGGAGCATGCGCGTCCGCGGCGCGCGGCTTGACGGGAGCGGGCCCAGGCGCGAGCCTTACTCAACTTGGGGCGGGGCACACGGCTGCTGCCGCCCCCAGCCGAAGAACTCCGGGAGGACAGCGAATATCTTCTCCGAGATCGGGGGTCAGTTCGCATGGCGGTGACGGAAGGGCTACTGGGCCATGCAAAGAGCGCCTCCCGCTGCCTTGGGCAGCGCCGTTGGAGAAGCGGCCCGACACCCCGGCCGCGTCCTCTGTGGGTTTCGCCTCCCGGGAGCGGCCCGCGAGGGGAGAGGGCAGCCCAGAGGAGCCGGCGGGCGGGCTTAGCCGCGGCAGTGACACCGACCGGGAGTGGGGCCGGCCGGGCGGCCTCGGCTCCCGGCCGCTCGCAGTCCCGCGCCCCGGGTTGGGAAGTCGGCGAGGAGGCCGGACTGATTCCCCGCGGCCCTGGCAGTGGGACGGTCCACTGGAGCTGAAGGCCCGTGAGCGCGTCCCCGCCGCGGGTGCTGGGCCCGGGTGGCCAGGGGCGGCGACCGACTTTCCTAGAGCAGGCGGGCAGGGGCGTGGCCCCGGGGCCTTTTCGTATTGTCAGGTTTTCTGCTGCTGGGAGTCTGGTCCTAGTGGGTGCTCTGGAGCTCCCTACCGGAGGCGTGTCCCCAAATCCTGTCAAGCCGCTGGTATTCCTAGGACACGAAGATAAACTGGGCTTTTGAGAGGCTGCGGCCTACACCCTGCGTATTTTGTTGGGTCACAAAATGTTTAACTTTACACTAATTTCCGAAGCAAGAGATCTCATGCAGATATCTAGATATGCGTTTAAAAAAAACAAGGAAATCTAAACATTGCTTTTGAATTATGAATGTCCTAATCATAGGCACTTTTGTTTCATCTTTTTATAAAGAAAGAAAACTTTTCTGGGTAAATGCCTAGTAGTGGAATTGCAGGGTCTAAGTTGAGTTTTTGAGGATTCTCCATTCTTCTTTCCAAAGAGTTTGCATTAGTTTGCAGTTCTACCAAAGTGTAAAAGTGATCCCTCTCTCCATATTCACGCCTACATCTGCAACTTTGAGACATTGTGATGTGGGCTAACCTTACTGGGGTTAGGTGATACCCTGAGGTATCACCTGGTTTTGATTTGCATTTCTTCCATGATTAGAGATGATGAGCATTTTTTTATATGTTTGTTAGCCATTCCTCTGACTTCCTCAGAGAAGGTTCTGTTATGTCTCTTGCCCAGTGATAGATGGGATCCTACTACTGGCCATCTACCCAGAAGAAAAAAAAATAATTTTATCATAATGACATATACACTAGATTGTTTATCACAGCTCCATTTACAATTACCACGAGGTGGAAACAACCTAAATGCCCACCAACTCAGGAATGGGTTAACAAACTGTGGCATATGTATACCATGGAATGCTATTCAACCATAAAAAGATGGTGACTTCACATCTTTTTTTTTTTTTTTTGAGACAAAGTCTCACTATGTCACCCTTGGTAGAATGCCATGGTGTCACAGCTCACAGCAACCTCAAACTCTTAGGCTTAAGCGATTCTCTGCCTCAGTCTCCCAAGTAGCTGGGACTACAGGTGCCCGCCACAACGCCTGACTGTTTTTTGTTGTTGCAGTTGTCATTGTTGTTTAGCAGGCCTGGGTTCGAACCCACCAATCTCGGTTCATGTGGCTAGGCTATAACCACTGTGCCACAGGTGTCGAGCAGGAACTTCACATCTTTTGTATTGACCTGGACGAGGTTGAAACACATTCTTCTCAGTAAAGTATCACAAGAATTGTAGGATAATATTTAGAAATAAACATATCCTACATCAAGCACACAAAGTGAATTCAGTGTGAGTTTAAAATGACTTGCTTTTCTTCCTGAGATACGGCCAGAGGGTTGACAGACGTTAACAACATATTGTCAGAGGTCTATAGGTACTCTGCCCTGAAGGAAAGACACAGTCATTACTTCATACTGAGTAAACTGAGTGAATGCTTGAAGATATTCTTCTATTTACTCTGTTCCCATGGCTACTTTCTTCTTTGTGATCTTCCTTTAGATACCTGCTCAGAAATTAGTCAATGTTTAGAAGAAGAGGTTTACTACAAAAGTGATTGTATTGATATGATAACAAAATATTTCCTTTCAAGTTAAATTTCAGATAGGTAAAAGAAGATAATCATGAAACTAATAGATAATAAATTGTGTACGTGACTGAAAAAGTATAAAGCCAAAACCTGGAATAAAGATTTTTGCTACACGCCATTTCATCTCATCTAATTGTGTGGAGTATGTTTATTGACTTAATAATTACAGGAGCGAGTTTACACCCACGGCAAAGCTACTGTTCGTTCACATCTCCAGTCATGCAACACCAGAAGTCAAGAAAATAAGTTTAAGTCTTTTGAGCTATGTGTAGCTTTTCAAGCAATGCATGCATTTATGAGCAGAGTTTGAAACATGTATTTTTCTGTCTCCTTGATTTCTCTGGAATTTGAAAGCCATTTATAAGTATTCTTAATTTCTGACAATACAGTTATTTGCATAAGTTCAATAAGAATCTGTTTTGTTCTATAGGACATGGTGCAGGCACTAGTTATTTTACCAAGGCTTTGGCTGGAATAGCATTTCCAGAGGTGTCCAGACTGCATTAAGGAATTAAGGTTGACTTTATAAGGCAAACAAAAATGTCCTTTGGAAAACTGGCCATCAGTTACCCATCAGTAACATTTCCTGATCTGTGGTAAGTAACTAAGGTCACTTGCTGACAGGTCCTGGAATCAAAATGTGCTTGGGAACCTCAAAAGAAGAGGCATTTATCCAATGCATACAGGTATCTAATGGCACAGATGAAACCTGGGCTCTAAAAGGTTTTCAAAAAGTCCAGCCTGAGATTTCTTATAAAAGGTCACAGCAAAGCCAATTTTAAAGGAAAGAAGAGCCTAGATGACTAATAATTAATTATTCTTACTGCATTTCATGCAAATAATCAGACCCAATATACTGAAGGTACAGTTTATTTTGGCAAATAAGTTAGTTCTACTATAATTTGTCTTTAGTAAAGAGAAAAATCAGAGAGATAAACATGATTCAAAGAGAAAAGAGGCTGTGGCCTATCTGTATTAAATCCCAGCCTTGTCTGCACTGTCAACTCATAAAATGAGACATAACTGTTTTACTAAATTGATCTGTTAAATGGGACTAACAGACTGGCCAAAGAGTATATAATTATATACAGTAATTATATTTAGTCTGAAGCCTTAAGACACAAAGGTCACCTGTTGGCTACACTGGAAAAAAACTTGTGCAGTATTAAATGTTATCTAGAATTTCCCAGTAAATGGTGTAACTGTAACACTGCATCCTACTGTGCCTAATCCATATACTCTGCTGAGTCCGCTGCCAGCAGAAGCCAAGTGGCCCACTTGTCTGGACTTAAAAGATGCCTTTTTCAATATAAGGCTGGCTCTGGGAAGCTGGAGGCTGTTTGCTTTCCAGTGGGAGAGACCAGACATGGAAACTTGGATACAGTACACAAGGACCAGGTTGCCACAGGGGTTGAAAACACACACAATTTTTGGAGAAGCGCTGGCTCGTGACCTCCAGAAATTCCCAGCTGAGGAATTAGAATGTGTGCTGTTCCAATATGTTGATGGCCTCCTTTCAGGACACCCTACACAGGAGGGCTGTGCCCGAGGCAAGGACTGTCTTTTATGACATCTACAGGTATGTGACTATAAAGTATCCAAATGGAAGGCCTAGATTTGCCAGCAGCAAGTACATTATCAAGATTTACTATCCAGCAGGGGTAGAGGTATACAGGCATGAAATGGAGGCAGGTCATTAATTGCCTCCTCAGCCCCACAAGCCAAAAGCAGATTTGGAAATTCTTAGGCCCGGTCGGCTTCTGTCATCTTTGGATCCCCAACTTTGCCATCTTGGCTGTCTTGGCAAAGTCTTTGTATGAGGAAACTAAAGGAGAGAAAGGAGAACCCTTGGAATGAGGAGAAGAACAGGAACATGCCTTCTCCCAGCTAAAGATGAGGCTAATAAATGCACCTACATTGTGGCTACTAGACTTGGCCAAGCCCTTCGCTCTGTATATCCCACAGAGAGGAAAGACGTCTGTAGGTGTGTTAACCCAGCTGGTTGGGTCCTGGCCAAAGCCTGTAGCTTACCTCTCTAAGCAATTGGATAGAGTGGCAAAAGGATGGGCACCATGCTTATGGACTCTAGCTGCTACTACTCTCCTTGTGCAAGAAGCTGATAAGCTGACTCTACAGCAGGATCTCAGAGTGAAAGTACCACCCTCTGTGGTCAATTTAATGGACACTATGGGACATTTTTGGCTCTTTAATGCAATACTCTGAACCAAGCCATGCTCCTTCCAGTCAGTGGAAGAGAGACTGAGCATGACTGTATGGAAGTTATAGATAATGTGTATTCTAGCAGACCTGACTTGTGTGACCAGCCCTGAACAGTTGCAAACTGGGATTTGTATGTAGACTGAAGCAGTTACATGACGGAGCAAGGTGAGTGGAGGGCTGGGTATGTAATAGTTACCTTAATAGAGACTGTAGAGGCTAAGCTCCTACACCAAAGAACATTGGCTCAGAAGGCTGAATTAATTGCCTTGACTGGAGCCTTAGAACTAAGTCAAGGGATAAAAATTGAATGCTTTTCTAACTCTCCAAGTACGTGGGACATTATACAGGAGAAGGGACTATTAAATTCTGAGAAAAAGGACATTAAGTAGCAACAGGAGATAACTTCAGTTGCTAGAGGCACTATGAAAACCCCAGAAAGTGGCAGTGATACCCTGTTGTGGACATAAAAGAGACACTTACACCATTGCTAAGGGGAACACCAGAGCTGATACTGAGGCAAAGAGGGCTGCCTCCAAGCCATACCAGGTGTCACAAGTGGCTCTCCTCATCCAATGGGTTCCAGAGCTCACCCCTATCTACTCCTGGGAAGAGAAAGAATGGTTGGCAGTGGAGGGGAGCCAAGAAGCAGAGGGAGGTTGAATAAAGGCACCAGATGGATGAGTAGTGGTCCCCCAGATTCTAGGAGCCACCATGGTGACAGGAGTATTTGATGAAGTTGCTGGGCCAGTAATTCTACATCTCCCTCCTGGCAACCCTGGCCAAAACTGTCAGTCTACAGTTGGCACCGGCAGTCCATGCAATGCATGCCAAGGACCAATGGTACCCCCAGGAATCCAGTCATATGGAGCAACACCCTTCAAGGAGTTCCATGTAGACTTTACTGAAATGTCAAGGTTTAGAGGGAACAAGTACTGGCTGGTGATGATCTATCAGACTTGGAATAGGTATAAGCCTTCCCCACCACGATCAAAAGTACTCCTAACGTAGTATAAATATTTCCCAGAGAAATCGTCCCATGGTTTAGGTTGCCACTCTGTTTTAAATTTGACAATGGGCTATTCTTCATAATAGAACTAGTGCAAATAATAAGCTAAAGCTTTGAATAATTTATAGTCCTCGAAGCTTAGACAGGATAAAGTGCATCACAGGACCATAAGAGCAGAAATTGGTAAATTCTGCCAGGAAGCAAAGCTTAACTGGATGCAGGTCTTGCCACTGGTGTTGTTCAAAGAGGCCTCTGTCAGTTCTCTGCAATTTTTGAGGAACTCCTAAAATAACTGGGAAAGACTGAACTGAATAGACAAAAGCCCTAGAAAGAGGAACAAGTAAAATCTCCACTGGGGTAATTAACTGTATTCTGTTTAGTCTTTTGTGTCTGTACATCTTTTCTCTCTGGAAGATCAAGGGGACCAAGTCTAGGTCTGGAGTCAGAACCTGGTCCCCCTGAAACCAAGGTGCAAAGGACTTTAAACCATCATTCTGACCACACACACAGCAGTGTAGGTGGAAAGAATCCTCACCTGGAGTCATTACAGCTGGCTGAATAGGGCTTCACTGCCCCTTGGAAAGTAAAGGTAACTTTTAAGACAATCAAAATGCCCTGCTCCAGCCACATACTAGGAGCTGGCTGGTCAACGCATGGCTGAAGCCTGAGGAAACCCCTTGAGGGACTTGTCTTAATTGGACTTTAAACTTTGAGAAAAGGAGGAAAATGTCACAGGAAAAAGTGAAAACTCATATGTATATTAGCCCACCACCACAGTACTATTAAGGCCTGAATAGAGAACCCAAGAAAAGTCACAGTCCCTAAAACCTCATTGCTAAAAAGTAATTAATATTGGCACCTGCAGAAACAAGTTGATATTGAGACCCCAAATTAAAATATATTGGAGTCTCAAAAGGGGAGAATGAGAGAGGATACCTGAGAAGGGTGAGGTCTAGAAGAACAGGTCTTCTCAAGAAGACCACAAGGATACACATGCAGGGTCCTCTCCATAGTGACTCAGCTCTTGGGGATTTGTAAAGTTAACTTCCTGAAACTTGGAAATTTCCAAATTTTGTGAAATCCTGTAGTTCTGTAGGGGCAGGAATAGCATCTCCCGCTTGATTCAAACTGGCCAATGAGAAGGGTACCTGTAGGGTGGAACTTTTTGACTGTCAATAAAAAGGGAAAGACCAAGACAGTTGGGGAATGTGGCCATTTGGAATTCTTCCATGCCATAAGCTCCCAGCTGGTGAATAAAGCCCTTTCTCTTATAAATGTGGTGTTTGGGTGCTCTTTCTCTCTATTGGGCCTTGTCTTCCTGGAACACTATAGTCCTAGCTACTTGGGAGGCTTAGGCAAGAGAATTGCTTAAGCTCAAGAGTTTGAGGTTGCTGTGAGCTGTGGTGCCATGGCACTTTACCAAGGGTGACATAGTAAGACTCTCCCAAAAAAAAAAAAAAAAAAAAAAAAAAAAAAGCATAATTTTCAAAGGCATAGTGAAAAACCCTATTGCCTTAACAACCAAATTAACAAGGTTGTTAATTAACAAGGTTAATTAACAAGGTTACTCCCTTGACCTTGTCCTTCAAATCCTTCTGATATCTACTTAAAGAATAAAATGTACAGCTGCTTTATCTGTTTTAGAAGACACTTTCTTAGATTACCTATTTAAGAAAGTATTACATGCCACAATGTTTTCAGGAATTTTTCACTAAAGCATTTGAAATATAATTGTTATTAATAGACAGAAGTAAAGGTTTTTCATAAGAAGAGGAAAATGTAATGGCTAAAGCTTTGGAATTATAGCTAGAAGAAATGACTTCAAGTGTGGCTGTGCTTAAACAAATAATAAGCAAACCACTTAACCACTGATGTTTAGTTTCCTCAGCTATAAAGTAAGACAGTAACTTCTTCAGTGGGATTTCAACAAGATTACATGAGATAATGTATATTGTCAATGGAAAAGAAGTCAAACTTTATAAAATAACTTAACTTGGTTTATTTTGAGCCAAATTTGAAGACCATGGCCCAGAGGCACACCCCAAAATCCTTGAGCAAGTGGACTCACTGTGGTTCTCTTAGAGTTTGGTTTCATACATTTCAGGGAGACAGGGAATACATGTAAAGATGTAAGTTGAGGCATGGAGGATTTATGTTTGTTTTCCCCTCAAAGATGAAACATTTCAGAGAGGGAGCTTACAAGTTATAAGTGGGTTTTATAATTGATGAAGAAATAATGTTTTTTTTGTTGTTTTGGTTTTTTTGTTTTCTAAAGGCTTGAGGTTGAGGGATTCTGTTAGTCAGAGAAAAGCCACTTGTCTTAAACCCATACTCCGCTTATTTGTTATGTAAATTGAGGACCTGCAGGTTTGTCTAACTGTAGGCATGTTAATGAGTTACAAAGGATATCTATAAGAAGGGGTGGGAGCATGGTAAGGCATGTCTGACCTTCCTTCTCATGGCCAGCAACACAGTTTTAGGGCATAACCTTGGCCAGGAGGGGGTCCATTCAGTCAGCTGTGGTGAGTTTAAGATTTTATTTTAGGACGCAATTGTAAGAGAGACTTTACCTAACAAATGCAATCAGTGTAAACTGGTTCTTTGTACCCTCTTTGAATCCCCAACAATTAAAAAAAATGATTTTATTTTAGTTCACAATTTTTCCCTTTCGGCCAAGATCTGCCAGAGGCAGCATAGATGACCAAACTCTTATTTTGTCTCATTGTTGCTAGGGTGGTGTGGCTACCTGCCCCAGGTACATCCAGGCCCTTGGTGGGAACCTTGTGGTCAAGAGGATTACTTAGACAAAAGGCTTATAGACAATTAAATGTTTTAGGCCAGATGGAATTGAAGGTGAACAGGCACTCAGCAGTAAAGTAAAACCCAAAATATCAAAGGCAAATCTGCAAAATTAATTCATATTTATGTGTTGAGCTGCTATATTCTTATGTTTAGTTGCAGACTTTAAGCCATTGTAAACATTGTTAACCATTTAAGCTGAGAAATTTAGAAACTTTTGTTGTTTCATGATATTTTAGCCTCTTAGTAAATTGTCGTAAGATGGCTTGTAAATTCCTTTTTGTATCTGTGTTTGTGCTAACCCCATAACAGAAAAAAATTATACTCAGTTGTGGAAGGCCTGCAGTCTGGCATTCTTTCAAGCTTCCAGACTTTGTGCACACAGCTTTGCACAGAGAAGCTTGCATGCAACCAACTTGCACAAAGAAGGGGCCTTGATGCAAAAAACGAGACAAGCTATTTTTGTAGGAGCATCCTGTTTCTCAAGAGTATGTCTGGCCTGGAAAAACTTGTGGTCAGGCCTTTGCTTTACCCCCACACCCGCTGCTTTAACTTCCCTGTTACATGACTTTATAAGTCAGCTTGATATTCAATAAAGGTGAGACTTGATCAGACTCCTGTCTTGTCTCCATCCTTCTCATCTCCTTGCCTCTTCCCATTCTCGCCCC